>OY735230.1:4262011-4282011 GCA_963457665.1 Thysanoteuthis rhombus
ACGAAAGAGGGAAAGAAAGAAACAAAATAAGTGATAAACAAGCAACGTTAAAAAATGGAAGAAAGAAGAAAAAGATGAAAAAGATATAGCACCAAAGAGGAAGAGGAGAAGAATAAGGTAAGAAGAAAAAAAAAAGGAACCAACGAACGAATAAAGTAAATGAAGGAGGTAAGCAGAAGAGAAAATAGATTTAATAAATGATTAATGACCGAAAGAGAGTAAAAAACAACCAACAGAAAGCCGTAATAGACGAATAACAAAGAAAGGAAAGCGTAAAAGAATTGAAGAAAGAAAGGGAGAGAGAAAGAGAGGAAGAAAAAAAGAGAGGAAGAAAGAAGACAGGCCTGACTGGTCACTCAACGTCTTTTGTCGGCATGTTGTATTAGGGTAATCATTTAAAGAATTGTAAAAAGGCGTGATCAATGAGAAAGTTACTTTCTCTTCTGTTAGGCTGTGATCACTACAAAAATCTGAATTTTCGAAAAAAAAAAAGAGGTACGGATTAAAGAATCATTTTAGCATAAACCTACATGGAAAACTTACCCACTTTACGTCAAAAAGCAGTCGGAGGAGCAATTAAAAAACAAAAACAAAAAGAAACAAAAAACAATGCTTTTTTTTCTAGGCGTAATAATGAGTAAATTTTGATAATTTCACCCTCTAGCCTGTATAGCAACATATATAACCAGCCAGCAGGATCGATCTGAAAACTGAAGAAACCTATGTTGACAGTTAGGGTGAGAATTTTGGCTGACGGTTCCTTAAAAGAAAGAAGCAAAACGTGAACAATACACAAAAACGAATAAAAAAAAAAGATAAAGAAAAACTTGCAGCGAAATGCTTGAAATTCAATGAACAAATACGTCCTTATCTCTCGTAATATTTTTGTTCCGAGAACCTTTACAAAACAGACAACAAAATTTCTTATCTCCCGGATTCTTTTAAACATGCAAAACAGAAAATTACGAAAGCGAATGAAGAAATTCAACAAATATAAACAAAAAGAAAATAGGAATAAATTTGCAGAAATTGCATCAAAAAATGACACAAGGATATTCTTCCTTGTTTTTTCTCTTTCTTTTTTTTTGTTATTCAAAATTATTGCTTCACGTTTTTTTCTCTTGTAACTTAATTCCATTACACCTTCCTTCTTTTTTCTTTTTCTTTTGGAATCCATTTGCTCAATTCGTACCTTCTTTTTTTCTGACATTTCTTTTTGGCGGAACTGTTATCTCCGTGATGGCCTTCCTCAGAGGAATGCTTTTCTTTTGTTGTTATTATTATTATCATCATTATTATTATTATTATTATTATTATTATTATTATTATTATTATTATTATTATTATTATTGTTATCTCTTTTTGGTCCTGTGTGATCAGAGTATTCTCGCCATTTTGTCTCCAACACCACACGTATCGGGGGAAAAAAAAAGTTTTCTCCGGCGTTTTCAAAAGTTTTACTTTCGCTATTACCTTGCTACAGTTTTAAAGAAGTCAAGTCATTATATTCCAGATGGTTACGAACTGTTATCATCTATTTTTATATACACTGAAATCACTGCATCTTTCTGTGTTAAATCGACTGATTGTTTTCTTTAAACTTGAATATGACCTCGCGCACACACACACACACACACACACACATGTGCAAACATGCAATAACATACACACCTAAGTTATTCCAGTCAGCTGAATTTTGTCAGATGAGATGTATTATTTATGGTGTATGATATGCCGAGACTATTTTCCTTGTCTATGTATTCATTAATTCACAATGTTTCGGCCATGTACTCACCGGCCTTCGCCGGGTGTGCCTGAATACGGAATCACTTTCTAGAACAGATTCTAGTATTGGCCTAGAAACATCACATCTGTTTTTTTCGATTATCTTCATAGATTTTGGCGAGATTAAAATCTGTGGCCAAATATCCATTCAAATTGTATACGAAAGTCAATTTGATTTTTTTTAAAACTTAATATGTTTAGAAAAAAAAGAATATTGGAGAATCTTCTGATATACATATTTTTGAATATTGAAACTCAATAGAAAATGAAATTCAAATGACTGATACATCTGCATTTAAAAACGTTTCCTGCCTACCGATGCAAAATGTGTCTTGTGGCATATTGCATGTTGCCTCTTTTGCACATGTGCGTCCTTTCCACGTTTTTATCTAAGGAAATAGGTTGATAAATACGTTTACCTTGTTCAGGAAATATAGTAACAGAAAGACCACGGAAACGAAATAAAACGTCACATAACGATCGGAAAGCATTTGGTTGGAATAGAGATATCGAAGAGTGCTTTGGCAGTGTGCTTAAAGCATGAAGTATACAATGAATGCATGATACCAGCTATAACTTACGGATGATAAACATGGGAACTAACTAAACGAATTGAGAACTAACTTAGTATCGCACCGAGAGTTATGGAAAGAGCAATGTTTAGGATGACTCTAAAATTTAGAAAAAGATCAACATGGATCAGAGGGAAGACTAGTGTGAAGGATATACAAATAATTAAACAACGAAAACGGAAATGGGCTGGACATCTAGCGAGAAGAGATGTGACAAATGAGCAAAAAACTAACCGGTCCATAGTGCTCATGAGACAGAAAACGCAGTAAGAAAAGGCCAGATACAAGATGGAATGATGACATAGAAAGGCTCATCGGAAAGACATGGCAAAGGTTAGAGCTATCGCGTTCGTTCGGAAGGAGATGGAAAAGGCCTATATCCAGCAGTGGTCTTATAATGGCTGCTGCTGCTAATGATGATGCTTAAACAGCTACTACAACATGCTAGACTCAGTTACTAATCAGAGAACGTGCTAATTTTGTCGTGCTGCGTTATCTACGGTAGCAGCGAACGTCTTAAATGGGAAGACATTCGATTAATTTCTGAAATATACAGCACCTACTGACCTTATTTTTTCAAAAAAATTTCAGTAAAAAAAATGCAGCAGTTTTTTATGGAAACGTCGACCACTGTTAATTATATCTCTGTAAAATGCCTCCCGGTGTTCAGGTTTTACACATTTGGAAAGATAATTACATGAAGAATTGAAATCAGTTTGATTTATTTGGTTAAACTAGAAAAAAACACTGGGGTAAAATATATGCCCTTAATTGGAAAAAAGAAAAATAGCTGTTGAGTAAAGAAAAGCATTGTTTGCTATAAGTAAGTGACAACACATGTAGAAGGAAAAGGAAGAGGGGAAGAAAGAAAGAAGGAAAGAAAGAATGAGTGGAAGTTGGAAAAACAGAGTGAACTGAGAAAGAAAGAAAGAAAGAAAGAAAGAAAGAAAGAAAGAAAGAAGAAAAAAATTCTCTGAATTTTCAAAACACAAGCATGAAAGTTGCCTGACACAAACTAGTAGATCGATTTTGACGTAAAACTACATAGCAAATTATACCCCCGACTAAAACCTAATTTAGGTGGGATTAAAAGAAAACTTATTTTTTCTACATAATAAGAAGTAAATGTTTAAAGTTTTCAGCTCTTTGACTACATTGAAACGGTCTGTCCGCGTGAGGGGATATATACCTACCTACATACAAATCCATCCAACTTAAAAAACCTATTTTGACTCTTTTGATGATAGTTTGGGCAGATAGATCCACAAACCGAATGAAAGAGAAAATTTCACCGCGCTCTTCCCGTTAAGGACTAAACAAATCAATTTTTATTTTTTGCCTACGTTCATATTCCTTCACGGTATTTTCCCTTGAAGTGTTTTTTTTTTGTTTTTAATTTTTCCTTGTTGTTATCAGCTCTAATTTTCTTGCCAACATAAACGAGCAATTATGCCAACCTTTTAGGTTACTGTCTTCGACCAAAAGAGGCTTAGGGTTGATTAGATTTGACATCTGACGTAAACACACTTTTAACCCCCGATTATCACGGCATGGACGAGAGACAGCTAGAATTATTGTCCATCTACTCACATACACTGAAGTGTGTCAACATACACGCACACGCATACGTACAAGCACATATACATACTTACATATATATATATATATATATATATATATATATATATGTGTGTGTGTGTGTTGTATATGTATATGTATATGTATATATATATAAATACATGTCGTATATGGATATATATATACATATATATGTTGTATATATATATATATATATATATATATATATATATATATATATATATATATATATATATGTTGTAGGTTGACCTATATAACACTTATAGTTTCATTTCATTGGAATCCGTGCGTGATGGGTAGAGCTACAAAAAATTGTAGGCTTCTGACATCCACTTAAATAATTAACTCTGATCCTAGGCAGAAGTACCAATCCATACGTAAATGATCCTGTCATTTTTGACAGGTACAATACTAGTGAAAACTATTCACGAATTACAACGAAAACAAAATATCCCGGGGAAAAATGGGATAAATTGTTACATGACAATGATAGCCTCTCCTATTTGACATGAATAAATACTCGAATGGAAATTTGGATTATCTTTGTTGAATGTTGCTGCGTATTAGTGTAAAATCTCGTAATAGTAAATGGAAAACATTTTGCCTTTGGTGTTCAGATCTTAGAGCTCAGCCGCTAACCTTACATAGGACATAGGGGGATATTTAGTGATAGTTTCCTGAAATGAGTTCGTATAGACAAAAAATTGGATACTTTTTTAAAACCTAATTTGAAGTTAAATCAGAAAAAAAAAATTACCGGTTATAGGTCTGGTGAGTCATTCAATAAAAACAGTCACTTTTGGCAGCATGTTGTGTTGAGAATGATCAATTAAAAAAATTCGGACCGAGGGGTAATCAATATATCAGTTACTCTTCTCGCCTTTTCTTAGGCGGTAATCACTAAAAAGGTTCGATTTAAAAGAACATAAACAAACCAGCGTGAATACTACCGGACACAAAATTAGGGATCAATTTAGCATAGACTTACGATGCAAATTGAACCCCCCACTGAAAAACTATTTTGGGAGGGAAGTTAAAAAAGAAAAGAAAACATTTTCTTCTCGGTATGATAACGTGTAAATATCAAAATTCTCAACCTAGCTCCATTGGTGCTACCTTTACGTGCGACACATACATACATAGCCAGACCAGCTTGGATACTGAAGAAACCTTACTTGTTGATCTTTGAAATACTCATGTACAAGTTGATTTGTTGAATGATTATAAGCAAAACTTTTGAGTGAATCAATTCAAGATCTGCCTGGAAAATATTCAGCTACTTTGAATATCGTGAGAACCAGTCGCTCGACATTGATGTAACAGTGGTAACTAATCAGAGGGGACCATACTGTGGACACGTGAAAGGACTCCCCCCGTAGGTCTCTCAGTCAGCTGTGACTTTAGAATTCACAATAATCGAGCCCACAATACTTCATAAAGATAGCTTCAATATTATAAGTTTTTTCACGATTAATGCTATATAATAGGATCCAGCCTGTTCAGCAGACAGTCTTCCAAAATTTGGAAATTCAAAAATGCTGTGGAACCATCATCCAAATTTGAGAGAAAATATTTTCCTTCTGTTATCATGCTGCCCCCTTCTATTCATTTGATAATTTATTTAACCAATAATTTTTGTACAATCATGATTTCTACACGTATGAAAAATAAGTCCATGGTAATATAAATTCAGTCTCCCAATAGAATACTTGCCCAAATAATGATCAGAAGAATTCATTTTTCATGGATGTCTGGCCACCTAAAGGGTTGGAATGTATTGAAACGAAAAAAAAATCGAAAATTCTGTGTGTCTTCCGGGAAACCCTGGAAGATCCCTAGATCCGCCACTAACATTTTTAGCGTTATCTGTAAGTACTTACCGAATGTTGGTAGGGATATCTTGACCTTGTATGCCATGTTCATTTATATGACAGCGTATTGTACTATGGTCTGAGAAGTAGCTAGTTAGAAAAACTGATAAAAAACAACAAACAAATCTACATTACACAAGATACATTCTAGCTTTGGAGCCTGGATTCTAGATATATTTGATAATTAATAAGTAGCTTGTCTAATATATATGTCTGTTGTGAGCTGTTTGCACATGTAGTAACCACTACGTGATTAAGAGAAAAACTTGTATTCAAAAATAATAACGTTCTTAACCACAAACCCTGCGACAGAGATCAAATAATGGAGCAGTTTTTCTTTATTTTCAAACACGAGATCTATATATCACATTTTTGATAGTGACAAAAGATTGGTATTGGAAGTTATCGGATTCATCATGGGCTATTTTTACACACATATGATCCGAATGTTCGTTACCTCATGTAAGAACAAGAGAAATTCTCTGAACAACGGATAAAACAAACATCTCTGTTGTCCTCAATAAAACTTGCTTAAATGACAAATTGCAGTCAAAACGGTCGTACACACACACATATATATATATATATATATATATATATATATATATATATATATATATATATATATATATATATATATATATATATATATATATATATATATATATATATATAGCTTTTCCCCGCCATCCGAAAGTCGAGCATTCTTTTGAAACATTTCGTAAGCCAAAAGAGCCTTACATCAGATTTTCGCTACCATTGACAATAGTACAATTATTGCAGAAAAGTATGACATTAATTTTGAAAGGGCACAAAGGTTCAAGGCAGGTTCGTAAGGCTGTTATGAACGCTTCCAAAGAACTGTATGATAGAAAATTGCATGACTCAAAGCAGACGAGAATACAGTCGTATTTCAAGCCTTCCAGATTAGCCGCTACAGATGACGATCCTCGAACTTTGACATCGAGGCTGGCAGATGAAAAAAAAAATGAAGAAGATTGATATTTTGGGGATCTGGAAATGGCAATAATTCTTCCCATATAAATAAATGGTAATTACTTCTATACGCTATGTCATTTTCGAAAACATTTCATAAAACTAGGGGATACTTACATATATATATATATATATATATATATATATATATAAAAAAATTCTTTCTTACTTAAGAATATGTAGCTCCAAATACTTTGATAACGATACATATCTATATATGTATATATATTCTTTAAAGCTTTACATCTTTAAAAAGTGAACACATTGAAAACTTTTTTTCCAAAATTTCCTTTTTGTGTCACTTCAATCTCTTGTTTCCCAATATCTGCTGATATATTTTTTGTAATTTATTCAGTGTTCTTCTTCACGTTTTACACATACATCGATATTACGGTACCATGAGTGAATACAAATATATATATATATATATATATTGTTGTTGTGTCATCCACAGACAGCTGTTTCATTGTATTACAACTCTTCAGTGTGTCTATAGACAATCCATTATCCCATCCAGTACCACATGGCAGGATTGAAAACTTAGCTTCAGACCCGGACGCCGGTACCCTACCCTACTGCTGAGTTACGGAACTGGACAGTCAGTAAGGCTGAATTTAAGTGATATGTTTATTTCCCTTAAAATTCCCCATCAACCAGAGTGCTCTATTCCTATGGAAGAGCATTGCATAAGGTTTATCAGCACTGCTTGGGAGCCACATGAATATAACCGTTTTGTTTTTTTAATCCTTCAAACATTTAAATGGTAAACAATTGATAATCCTAAGAATAAAATGCACAAAGACTCACACACATCTAACGCACTGAATGTTCAAGTATATATTTATATATATATTTGTGTGTGATACTTTTCAATACATGGTCAATTTCGGCAGACAGATGAGCAGCGACACTGTGATTCTAGGTGGAGAGCACACATATTCTGTTCTAAAGGTAGACGTACTGGTCCATTCTAAAATAATGCCATTAATGCCGGCTAATAATGCACACAGACACACGGACACACACACACACACACACACACACACACACACACACACACATATATATATATATATATATATATATATATATATATACATACATATATATATATACATACATACATACATATATATATATATATATATATATATATATATATATATATATATATATATATATAATCCCGAAGTCAGTGACAAAAAATGTCTACTTCACACCAATCGCGTTCTTCATACGATTGGTGCGAGACGGGAAAATTCTAGATCAGATATATAATTAAGCTCCACTATTAAAGATATTATTAAATTCAATAAAAATTTGTATTGAACAGTATGCATTTATAGACGTTTACAATAATACGTATTTATATATTCTTGTAAGATCTCATTCTCAATATATATATATATATATATATATATATATATATATATATATATATATATATTCGAAGAGTTTATCTTTCTCTTTTTTCCACACGTGTTCCTTCAATATATACATACCTCCTCGATTCCTTTGTTTGCTTATTTCTTTCTCTCTTTTGAGTCATTTCTACTTCCCTTCTTTCTTTCTTTATTTTTCTCTTTTTACCCTTCTTCCTTTCTTAGCATGGCAATTTTCTTCTTTTCGTTTTCTTCTGTCCTCTCTTTTCTCAATAGCACTGATTGGAGGCACAATCCTTCATTAGACACTCTGCGAACCAATCGTCCCAGATCAGGGTTGGGGACGGACTAGGGGAGCGGAGTCAGGCTTTTTCTCCCCACATTCAAACAGCTGCAAATGCCCAGACAGACTCCACGGGCCGAGACTGGTCATGTCGGTGGTATTCCTTTTGCACCCATATTCGTCGTACTGGCGCATGCGTAAGGGAACCGAATGGATAGACGCAGACGAATCCATCTATGTATCCCAAGATGATGTAGATTCTTCGAGCATTGAACTGATTGAGTTTGCTTTGATATATATATATATATATATATATATATATATATATATATATATATATATATATATATATATATATATATATATATATATATCAGTGGTTGCGCGTGAGAAGTGACCCACGAACCATTTTTAGAAAGTAGGCATTTTAATTTTATCGAATTAATTTTGAAGCGTGAGAACTCTAGAAATCATAATACAAATTGTTCAAGCTTATAGAATAATTGAGCAATGTTGTGAACCCCCCCCACAGATATCAACTTATTTAAAATGAATATTTGGGCACTTATATACGTATATATATATATATATATATATATATAGATATATATATATAGATATATATATATATATATATGATAATTCTCGATGTATAGTTTTCATTTATTTGTTTGCTTTTTGTCACGCTGAAGGAAACCGATACATAAAATCAAGGGTGACTGTCACACTTCGAACTCCAATGTTGACCTTAGCAGCCAGACGAGTTACCAATAGGTGAAAGGTATACCAACGACAGGGTGGGCTTGAAATTTTAATCATCAAGTATGTCAGTCAGATTTTTTAGATTTGAAAAGGGGACAATGGATGAAGGCTGATAACAGGTTAGATTGGCAGAATTTTGAAATAAAACAAAAATCAATAAAAAATAAAGCAGCCGTCTTTTTCGACGACATGGGTACACCAGTATGTACATAATAGCAATTTCGTCGATCAGTCATAAATCAAACGTTCTCCTGCTACGTTCACTGCTATTCTCCCCAGTCAGTTTTCCAGAAGCTAATTTCAAGGCTCCTTGTTAATAATTCCGTCGGAATTGTATTCCCTTGTCTCATTCCTTAATTTCCAACTGTATGTAATCAAAGTACTGCCGTGTCATTTTCTCAGATAATCTCAACAACTGTTATGTTATTTTCATTAAGTATTGTGTTGAATTCTGAGATGTGTTCTACTGAGTCAAATGCTTTTCCTTAGTCAGAACGTTTCATTACTTTTCAAATCAGAAACATCAGTTGAAAAACAAAATGAGGTCATTGATTTGAATAAGGAAAGACTCAAAATAGGGTTCAAGATGAACAGAGATAAGACAAAAAAAAAAAAAAAAAACACGTCCCGAGAACGACCTTAAGGAAGAAGAATGACGATTTGAGAGAAGCTGACGAATACATCTACTTTGGGGAGTTGATAAAGTTGAAGAAAGACGATAAAACAAACGATTCGTCAGAAAGATTAGTACACGTTAATATACACTGGAGCGCGCATGGCCAATACGAATGAAAATCAAGTATACATTGAATGTACAACCATCAAAACTAGCAAGATCACTTGGAAACAAAGTGAGTCACATAAAGAATAATGTTTGGAATGACACCAAGGAATAGAAAAAGATCGACTTGTATCCAACAGCAGACCAAGATAAAAGATATCATAAAAGTGATTATGCAACAAAAAATAGAAATTGGCAGGATTCATGGGAAGTATGAATGATATATATATCAAGTTGTCTGGGCCAATAGATACATACACCATGCAATAACGGGAGATCATTTCACGTAAGAGTTTCCATATAATACAAAACAATTCATAATCATATATATATATATATATATATATATATATATATATATATATATATATATATATATATATATATATATATATATATATATAATTTCAATTACAATTTTTCTAGTCACATGATAGTTGCGTCATATGCAAACAGCTTATGACAGATGTATGTGTTGGGCCGGTGTACCTATCAATTATCCAATTTATCAAGATTCCCGGTTGCCAGGCAGCAATATATCTTATTTAATAAAGTTGTAGAAGTGTGTGTATGTGTGTGTCCGTATGTGTATGTATATACGTATATATATATATATATTAAGTGAATGCAAGTAGAAAAATAGAAACACTTACATAGAAACCTATGTTTGTATTGTTGGTGTGAAGTGATCCGACGGAATGTTGATGGAAAATGACAATTGGAAGACGAAGAGAAAAAAACTAACAGAAAGCAGATGTTATATCTCGAAACTTTTTTGTTATCTCGTTGACATGTTCTGATGCATTTCGACGGGTACCAACCATCTTTTTCAGAGAAAAACTTGCAGCGGTACAAAGAAATTTTTGTGCTATTTACATGTTTTGAGGACGGGGAAAGAAATAGGGATAAATCTGCGTTGGTTGGTTGGTTGGCAGCGGGAGGGGGGGATGTATTTCTATTTTCTCTTCACCTGCTTTCGTTTAGGTTTTTCCTCTTCAGCTTCCAATAGTCACTTTCATTAATAAAGAAACTTATATAAACAGAATGAAACAGATTTGACTGCAGAAAAATAAAGTTACTAATATATATATATATATATATATATACATTCGTATATATTTACATATATGTATATGTATATATATGTATATATATATATATATACATATATGCATGAGTGTGTGTGTTTGTGTGTATGTGTATGTGTGATTATATGTGCGTGAGTATATGTATGCATAGAAACTGTATAAACTGGCTGGGATTGACTGACAAGAAAAGTTCGATTAAGGTGTTGCCTCTCTGAGTTGGAATAATATTTATACATGCCCACATGGATACACGCATACATACAAGAAGCCACACATATGTACACACACATGTACACATGCATATAAAATGTACCGTTTGAATGCGATACCCATGTACAGAGACATACCGAGGCATACGAAGAAGTCCTCTTTCCAAACCCCTCCACTGCAGAGATTGCCATTTGCCCCCTCCCCCCTCGACCAACGAACGCTCCCTGTCCCCCACCCACACGTATTTGAGTCACACACAAACCGAGAGAATTAGCCTAGGCACGTCGTCGTTTTCTTGATTCCTTCTCCAGCTCGCCTCCTCCACAATGGCAGACACGATTTCGGGGCCTCCAACTAAACACTTGTTTGTGCTCTTGTTCCGTCGGTTGAATAGCCTTGATTGGGTGCGACAATGCGTAATTAGGAGGTTGGCCAACACATGGCCAAACGACACGAGCCGACCCAGCGGATATCGGCCCGGTCACGCCATATCCTCTCTCGCCAGCGCCGACACCAACATTGTTAATTAGTTGAGCCTCTTCATCGACCAATCAAAGAAGAGGTACCACAATTCAAATTTGCCGACTATTCATTGGCCTTTGTGAGTTTGTGAGATATTTTTCTTCCCCCTTTTTTTTCTTAATTTCTTTTTACGCTTTTTTTTTTTATTTGTATTCGTGAATTTTGTCGTACCTCTTTCTTATTTACTTATTGTTTTTTTGCTTTCTTTTTTTCTATTTTTTTCTTATGTCTCTCTTTTTCTTTCTTTGTTTATTTCTTTCTTTTTCTTTCACATATCTCTCTGTTACTTAATTCCTTTTTCATCTCACTGTTTTTTTTTCAAATTTTCTCTTTTTCTTCCTTCCTTTCATTTTCCTCTTTTTTCTTCTTTTCTATCTGCTTTCTTCCTTCTTCTTTCGTCCTCTTTCCTACTTTCTTTCTCCTTTCCTCCTATCATATCTAATCATTTTTCTCCTTTCCTTTCACCATCTTTTTCTAAATTCATCTGTCTTTCTTTCACTATTGCTTTAAAAAAAATCTATTTTATACTCTCCTTTCTTTAAGTTTTCATTTTCATTCTTTACATCTCTCTCATTCTCTAATTCATTTGCTGCTTTTGTACTTTCTTGACACAATTTTCTCTTTCTTACTTTCTTTCTATTCATTTCCTCTTTCACCTTTCCAGCAAATATTCTCTCTCTCTCTCTCAATCTCTCTCTCTCTCTCTCTCTCTTATGTAATTTCCTTCTCGTCTTTCTCTTACATTCCGATTGTCATTTGTAGAAATATTTTCGCCATTTTAATTTTTGAATTTCACAAATCTTTTCTTTCTTTAAAGCCTCCATTTTCTCCCATTCATTGATTGGATCCAATTTTTATCAAATATTTTCCCTTCCCCACTACCCGTCTTTCTCAATATTTTATTCCCTTTCTCATTAAAACTCATTTTGGTCAATTTGTGCCAATTTACTATCTCTCATTCCGTCTATTTTTCTACCTCATTTCTTGTCTTCTTGTATTTTCCACACTGTTTAATATCTTCCGCCGCCCATTTACTGCAGGCCTGCTATTTTTCTCCTGTATATTCACATGTCTTATTAAATTTGCTTTATTTATTTGCATTGAGGTTTTCTTTCTCCTTTTTCTTTCTAGACAAATACTGCAGATAAAAAGTGTGCTTTTTTTTACAATTTTCCACCGGCACTGTATCTCTCTTTCTTTGTATGTTCTCAATATGATATTCAGGTTTTTCTCTTTTTCTTTGTTTTTAATGTGATATTTAGTTTTCCATTTCTTTCTTTTTTTTCTTTCTCTCTTTTTTCCTTTCTTCTCCTCTCTTTCCTTCTTGTAATGTAATATTTTCACAGAAAATTACGGTGATTGTCTCTCAATCATATAATGTTGTCTGTGCACATAATTTCAACATCTTTACAATAATGATAGTTTTCCTGTAGCTGCGAATGTGTGATTATGTACGGTAGCGTAACCCAGCAAAACGGCACACAGTAGGCAAAGTTTTTTTTTAGCCTTGCATCTTCAGGATGCTCTGACTTGCAGAATGAAACAAATTCGGGTGATTTCCAACCGTTACCTTTGGTTTTCGTGAATGGTTCACTGTAAAACTACAATACAAAACTAGATCCTAATTTTATGGTCAAAGTTATTACATCAAAAAGAATGTTATGACACAATCATAGAATCATTATTAAAGAAATATCTATTATATTAGTACAGGTGTCCCTCGATATTGCACGTTTTTTTTATGTAGAATTCAAAAAGCATTGTAAATTATTAGCCTTGCTGAAGACACTGTCCAGCCTTCCATTTCAAACTATATATATATGTTATAATCATGATGTGTTTGTCACAAAGTAAACTTTTGATGATAGTATTGCGACTTTCATCTATTCATAGCTTTGTGAACAAACCTGCTTTTGTTAGGTTAGTTGGTGTCCTGCATCGTTATTGGCGGGAGACGGTGCCCTTCCCAGCTCTCATGATGCTTTTTATACACCTCTTCAAGACGGATTTCCTCTTGGATATTCACTCATTGCAGTGGGTATTATTATCATAAGTCCTGGTCTAGTTGTTTTTCCCGTATTTTGCTGTTGAATGAGCGGTTCATTAAACGTCCCTAGTTGGAGTCGGATATCTCTCATTTTGTTGATTTGATGTCCTGGTGTTGGTCTGACCGGTTTTCGGACTTCCTGTAAGTCATTTGACCGATTATTGATAATTAGCTAATCATTCATCGGCCAATAAAGAGGACATTATTTTGCCCAAACGATTCAAAACTATAAGAAGTGAAAAGTTTATTTTGACGATTTTAATGTTCCGAGGTTGATATCGATTTCCTCTTTAATCATTGTTCTTGTGCAAGAAGGAAAAATATCCAAATTTAAATTGGAAGATTTTCTAATCAGACGCGCTCCTTCCTTTCTTAGATGAATATCACGTCTAGTTAGTATTTTTGTATGTCCCCTGGTCTAGTTGGCTTTCTCGTATGTTGTTGTTGTTGTTGTTGTTGTTGTTGTTGATGATGTCTTTCATTCCTTTTATCTAAGCTTAGACTGAATGGTTCTCAGATTCTCGAGTACTCATCAGACTGATGTTTAGCCGAACGCATCAGGCACGAAATGTTAACATTCACCGGGTATACATCCCTGTAGTTCTGATTTTTATATATTAATAGCCCTATTTACTTAGATGAATATTGGACACTGCAATAAAGTATCAACAGATAAAATCTGTTTTTTTTTTCATTCCTCTCCTTTTTGTATTCTTACAAATTGAAAAACACATTATGAATCTGGTTAGTCACTCAATAGAAATCTTTACTTGATTGGGACACAACACAAACAATCAGGCACCTTTAACATTATTCAGTCATTTAAAATCTTATCGATAAGCCAAAACATCAGAATCGGAATATGATTTAAATTATCCTTGAAATATCTACGAAATCCATTGGTGCACACTCTCTCTGTGGTAATGGAATACCTGCTGATATCATTTATTGGATTTATTCACCTTTTCAAGAGGGTAAATTTGACAGAAGGTCGGTTCAACATGGGGGCCCACACACGTACGTGTGGGCAATGGAAAAAAATTGTTCAGTGCCCACAACTAGTGTTGCGTTGTCAAGGCGATCCCGACTCTCCACTTTTAGTGTTTTTGGGATGTGCAGTCCTAGGGCCAGTGATCCCCAGAGATTGAACATATTTAACCTTTTCGAAGACATGGGACGAATCCTGGGCCAGGTGAGTATCAAGTAGATATTATGTCTATCTGGAATTATTTCCAAGGCAAGAAATGCTCAAAGCGGCCGAAGACCGGATAAAATCTTTCAAGGGCATCTGTACATTCCCATTTTAAGTGCATTGTCCATTAGGTTAGTGTCCAGAATAATGGAACTGTTGTCTAATCGTCAAGTACAGATTGGCAATTTGCGTTTTACGATGACAGATCCAGATGATAGCACTGACAGTCACGAATGTTTTAGAAGGACGTTCAACTTGAATTTGGACGCAGAACAGAGTAGAGAAAAACTAGAGGCACAGGAATGGAATGGATAAAAAGCGAGAAATGTAAAAAGGCTCAGTGCATGTCTACGTTGAAGTCCGTGGGGTTTTTTAAGGGGATTTTTTTGTTTTTGTTGATGTTGTTGTTGTTGTTTTAGATTCAAGTAAGTTTGCCTTGTTTTTATAATTTGGGCAGGCACATAATCGTGAGACATCCTTTGATTTCAGATCGAAAGACGAAAAGGAAAAGAAATTGGGGATGAGAGAAAAAGGAAGGAAAAAAAAGTAGGAAAACTTGAAGTGAAGGAAGAAAGAAACAAAGAGGTATTGGATATGGAGAAGAAAAAATAACCGTGAAGGAACAAATGAAGGAAAAGAGGAATCAAAGAAAAAAGGGGGAAAAACTGTAAATGATGAAAGAATAAAAAGAAAGAAAGAAGGAAAAACAGAAATAACTCAAAGACAGAAAGAGAAAGAGAGAGAGAGAGAGAGAGAGACTACGATGAAAGAAAGAGAGAAAAAGAAAGAAGAAAGAAACAAAGCAAATCAAAAGAAGGGAAAGGTAGACAATGAAATACAATGAGAAAGATGACGAAGAGAGATGAATGAATGAAATGTGAATGAATTAAAGTACAAAAAAGCGACGATAGAAATTGAATGAAAATTTGGCATATACTGTATCAAAATGCAAATCAAATGAAAAACACTCAGATTAGTCTCAAATAAAATGTCAACCTCTGAACCTAATTCTGTACTTAGGATTCAATAGAATGAAAAAACGATGAACGCGCACACGCACACTTATGTGTGTCTTTATGCATGCGTGTGTTTATGAGTGTGTGAAATTTTGCGTACGTATGCACGTGTGTATGTATTCGTGCGGAGAGAGATAAATAAACATCGTAACAGACAAAAAACTGAGATAGACCGGAATTCAGGAGGGTACAATAGTAAAGTCAACGACAGAAATAAAACAGGGTCAATAATAAATCTAACTAGACTGACCGAAAGACACAGAGAGTCACTGATTAACAAAAGACCCTATTATCTTCTTATTTACCCTCCATCAACAAAACATCGGCCCTTTCCTTGTCACCTGACACCATCCCATTGGCCATTATCAGACGCCAGTATCTTAGGACCCCAAAGCAAGGATAACTTATTTCAACCAGAAACATTTTCTTTCTTAATCTCTTCACCCCAACCTTAACAAATACTCACATAATTTTGTAGGCCCATTGCTCCAGGACTGACTATTAGGAATTGATCTCTTTTTTTTTGTTAGTATCTTGGGAAGATAGAGCAGTTATGTGGAATAGTTTACCCAAGTAGTCATTGTACCTCTCTCAACCCTGCCGACTGTCGCTGAATGCCGGTGAAAAGATATCCGTCAACGGGAATACCACGAGGAAAAGTTCTCTGCCTTCCATAAAGGCCATAGTGCAAAAAAGTGATACATGATCAGTCTCAGCAGAAATTGAACGCGGTATATATTTCGTTACAACAGGTCTCACCTGCGCCCGCGTATGTATACATAGTTGTATTTAAAAAACGGATCTATATGATCTGACAGAATGATTATAAATTGCGTTCTATTGCATGGGAATTCTCATTTGAATTGACTTCCTGTCATTACACGGTTAATATATCACTTGGCCTAGACAACATAAATAGAATAAACAATTACAGAAAACAGGACTGCTGCAGGAATCGAACCTGCGACCGATACGGTACCTGCTTCAACGTGGCAGTGTATATATATATATATATATATATATATATATATATATATATATATATATATATATATATATATACATATTTATATATGTATATGTATATGTGTGTATATATATATATATATATATATATATATACACACACACACACACACACACACACACACACATATATATATATATATATATATATATATATATATATATATATATATTAGACCGAGAATAAACATGATGAGAATTTGGTGTGAAAACTGTGGGCTTTTGCATATATATATATATATATATATATATATATATATATATATATATATATATATATATATATACATACTCAAACAGAAGCACACACACACGCTGTGCATAAGCTTCCCCTCAGAAAGAGAAAGTGAAAGTAAATGGAAAAAGAAAAAGGATATAAAAGATAAAAAGGAGGAAAAGAATGAAACAGGAATTAAACAAAGATAGGGGAGAGAAGGAAGAAAACCAAGAATTGGGTGAAAGAAAAGGAGAATAGGAAACTGGGAAGATTAAGAAACAAAAGAAAAAGAAAGTGAATGAAATTGGAATGAAATTAGCACCCCCCAAAATAAACAAACGTAAAAAAGCTTTTTTCGTAAATATAGAAATAAAACATCTTTGATGGCTACAGTCGTTCAACCCTTCGTCTTCTTAAATGTCAGTGGTAGTTCAATCGGTATGAATACACTGAGATAGATTGGTAGATACATATACAGACAGCAGACGTATATATATATATATATATATATATATATATATATATATATATATATATATGTATGTATGTATGTATGTATGTATTCCAAATATGAGAAAAAATCATTTTAGAAGGGGTGTACTGGAGTACTGATGCCATTTTTCAAATCTGTAGAGAAAACGGTATGGCCAGGAGCACTGGAACACATTGAAGACACAAAAACGAACACTTGCCCAAATGATGAAATTTGATAGCTACAGTGGTTCAATAGAAAGAAAGAAAAAGGGGAAAAGGAGAAACGAAAAGAAAAGGAAAAAGAAATGAAAAAAATAATGAAAGAAAGAAAGAGGGGATAAAAGAGAAGAGAGAGAGAAGGAATGGGTGAACATACGTAAAATAGAAAGAAAGAAAGAAAACAGAATGGGTGGGGGATGAAGAAAGGCAAGAAGAAAGAAAGACAGAAAGAAAGAGGGAGGGAGAAAGAAGAAAGGGGAGAAGAGGGAAAAAAATACTGACAAAAATAATGGTTTGAGCAAGACAGCCATAAAAAGAAAAATAAACAGGTCTCTCTCTCTCTCTTCGAGAAACCTTCTGATAAAACTCCAGGTGCCTGGAATCGACACTACGAATGCCAACGTGTCAATTTCCTAAAGAAATGCTTGTCTTGGTGTCAGCAGGGTGTGTATTTGCGTGACATGGGGGTCGGGGGTTCCTTGTCTTGTTTATTCCTCCAGACTCCTTGTGGAACAGTGGTTCTCAACCTTTTGTCTCTGGGTCGCACTTTTGGAATAAACATTTTCTTGCCTTACTCAAATTTGATTGCCTGGCAGCAATTCTGACTGAGGATGATGACAGCAACTTGTGTATTGTATGTATGATAAATTTAGTATCATCAACGAAAGCGACCTTTTAGCGCCCGTCGTTCGACCAAGAATCTCCTTAAGTTTTGCCAGACCTCCCTATCATGGATGTTACGGTGCCAGTATTTTCGAAATTTGGGTAGTTCGCCACTCCATCTTATTTTCTGTCTGCCTCAGTTTCGCATATAATCTCTGGAGATCCACGTTGACTAGGCCATTGCCTTTTGAGGTTTTTTCTCTCTCTGCTGTTGAGAATGATCCTCTCCTGTGTGCGTTGCATGGTTTTCAGTTCGGGGGTCAACCTTACGGTCAAATTGCATGTTACCGCTCCATAGATGACTACCGAGAGAATGCATTAATTGGAGACTATTCTTTTTAGGACTAATGGGATTTTCATGTTCTTGAAAATTGTGTTTGCACTACCAAAAGCCCTCTCAACATGGAATAATATGCCCTTGGGTATTTTAAACATTAATTTTTGTAGTTTTGTCAGACATGTCAGTTCAGCTCAATCGGTAAGAGAACCACCGACCGATCATTAGGTCGTGATGTTGTATAACGTTTTGGAAATGTTCATATCATTTATCGGTTAAGTTTAACGTGACGGGACAGGCAGATAATGGATAGTTTACAGTCCTAAATTCAGGAAAGAGTGTTGTTTTGGACTGAAGTTCGCAAAAAAGGAAAGAGAACCATTCCCACAAATGCTTGATTCATGACAGAACACAACTACTCTATTATATGATCGTGACACGTCTAATAGGAATGAAACAATGCAGGCTTCATCACCGAAGTATACTTACAGGCGATCATCTTACATATGGAATCGTAAGAAAGCAAACAAAAGGTGTCAACTTGTTTTTGATATCATTTATGTTAGGTATAATTTGTAGACAAACAGACCCTGATCCCATCAACAGAATATAGCCTTTCTCTTTTTGGGGCTTTGATCAGAGTTAGCAATTAGGATTTTTTTTAATTCATGAACTCAGTGTTCATAATATGTTGATGTTTTTTCATTGTTTTTTTTTTAATGTTTTAAAGTCCCGTGCTTGCAATTGAAATGTATTTCTTAAAATATTTTTTCGAATTTAACAGGGACTTCTCGAATCGAAAATTGAAAAATCACATCCAAATTTGCAATCCTGTCTTCGTATTCGTCAGAGCTTAAAATCCCTGTTCACAAAGAATATATCAAGGTGGACAGTCGACTCTTCCCGCTACAATTGCCATCCTCACTTGAGGAACGGCTGTTGTGAAGAGTAGAACTACTGTGTACTTTCAGCAACGCGTACGTTTTTACAGGGTGGAGTTTCTAGCCCCACACCCCAG
>OY735230.1:4287011-4309511 GCA_963457665.1 Thysanoteuthis rhombus
CTGCACTTCTGTGGCCTTGTGTCAGTTTGAGCTAAGCTTCGTTAATCTTTTGGATTTTAAATGTAATGCGATGGTCAACAAGATAATATCGTGTTGTCCGATGACTTGAATAATCGAGTGGCGGAGACCACACTTGTTTGTATGTATGTATGTATGTATGTATGTATGTATGTATGTATGTATGTATGTACAGAAATTCTTGCATCAGCCGTCGTTCTGCACAGTTTTTTTTAATTATTCCTTTCTGACGTATTCATTCCGGATGTATATCCAGGTTCCGGTCAAGAATTGAACTTGTCTAAATAAATGAAAATGTATTTACAAATGTTGTTGATGATTCATGATGTGCTGACACACACACGTAATACATTACTCGCAGATATTGAATGTTTTAATCAGTTCAACCGACTGTTTATTTATTTACAATAATTATTTAGCACGAGGCTATTTCTTTTCACCTGTCGGACATTTATTGTAGGCAAAATTCGGTATTTGATTAGAATATATAGATGAATTGCAGTAACAAAAAAAACCCAATTCTATCCATTACCACCCATGATACTAATACATTCATGTAAACCATCACTCCAGCTAGAGCAAAAATAACAGAACAGATTTGACTATCTAGTCTTGAAATAGAAACCAGTCTTGGAGAATGACAACTTTGATTATGAATCAGGAACTGGGGTCCCTTTGAGGTGATTGGCGCCCAATTTGACGCCCTTCCGACGGCTCCAGTAGCCAAACTGATGCCAAAATGTATTGCTCTTTGCCTTCCTCTTGACTACATCAGTGAGGACTAGAGGGGGATTCTGACAACTGAATGTCCCTGGATCTCCAAACGCTTCAACCAGACATAAGCTGTGAAGGGGACGTTCCATTGTCTATAGAGATAGAACAGAGGTCATTCATTCAATCCAACAACATAAAAAATAACTTCCACATAAACATTACGACACTGCCCTTCGCAGGAGTGCAGGCAGGCACACACACAACACACAAACACACACACACACACACACACACACACACACACACACACATATATATATATGTATATATATATATATATATATATATATATATATATATATATATAAACAAGAACCCCAAGAGTGTATGCATTGTGATTAGTCGACAAATGGCCATTGTACGAAGATGACATTTCCTATATATATATATATATATATATATATATATATATATATATATATATATATATATATATATATATCAACACACATGGCAGAATATAGTCGAATTTGGTGATTAAGTAGTTCATTTCAATTATGGCTGGCTGATTCACACACTGTAAGTTCCAGCCCTTTTCGAACATGCACCTTTGGATGGGCATTTCTTTTTCTCACTATTATTATTATTATTATTATTATTATTATTATTATTATTATTATTATTATTATTATTATTATTATTATTATTATTATTATTATTATTATTATTATTATTATTATTATTATTATTACAACATCAGCATTAGCATATTCTTACCAGTTGCCTGGCGGTCATCGCTGGGGATCAAGTGACTACAAGTCTCCAGCCCTTTTCATCGCACTCTCACAGCCCAGAGCAGTACTGTGGATTACAATTTCACATCAGTTGCTTGGTGCTCATGACTGGGGGCTGTGTCAGTGAGCCTTCCCAGGCCTCCAGCCCTCCTTTCATCGTCCTCATCTATCACAGCAGCGCTGTGATTTGTATAGCACCCATTATACCTTTTTTGTGGCTTTCAGACCATTGCTACCAGCTGGGGATCGTAGGTCTCATATTTCCAGCACTTTCCTCAGTATTCATGCCCACCCAAGTAGTGTTGTGGTCTGTAGTCTCAATCCCCCCTCCAGTTCCTCCCATCTTGTTTTCAGTGTCTCCGGAACGGTTTCGAGTGAACCCACTGTTCGTGGTACCTCTCTGACTTTCATGTTCCACACCTTCTTCAGTTCCCTTGCAAGGCGTTAGTTTTTCGCTCATTCGTATTTACTCAATGATCCACAGATATTGCTGCGTCTATTATTTGACAGGTTTTCCTTTCCTTGTCCACAATTACCAGGTCTAGTCTTCTTGCTTGGATGGTCTAGTCAGTTTGGATGTCAAAGTCCCAGAGTAATTTATGGCTTCCATTTTCTAGGGTTGTCTCTGGTTTGTGCTGATACCACTTGTTGTCACACTCGAATCGAAAAGAAAAAAGATATAAATTTTGGAGGGGTCTGATTGACAAATGAAACCAATTTTCGAGTCAGTGGACAAAACAGTATAGCCACGAGCACTGGTACACACAGACACTCAAATAAATGCATGCACGTATTATGAAAGGATAAAACTTTCCATAACTGTCAATAATTGAACAAACGTCATGTGAGAAAAATTCTTGCAAAAAATAAATATGGCCATGATAAATTTTATTTATGACAACATTGGTGTTTTCCACCGGAAAACATCTAAAATGACGTAACAAAACATCTAAAAATATCTAGATTTTGGAGACTCTAGATATTATTTATAAACCAGTAAGAATAAAGCCTGATTAAGGTCAAACAAGCTTCTTTTTTTTCCAGAAATGAAAAGAAAAAAAAAAAAATTGAAGGCGGGTAATTGAGTAGTGATGTTTATTTTCAAGTTTATAGGCAAGACAGTGCTACCAGGAGAGCTGGAATACTCAAACTGACGCACAAATAAAGACATGTTCGTTTAGAATAAGGATAGAATTCTTCGCCATCTTTGATTGCTCTTGGTTGTTCAAGCTTTTGTCATCGTTAATGGCTGCAGTTGCTCAATTGAAATGAATACACTGAGATAGGTAGGTAGATTCATAGACAGACGGCCATATATATATACATATATATATATGTGTGTGTGTGTGTAGAGAGAGAGAGAGAGAGGGGGGGAGAGAGAGAAAGAAGGGGAGAGTGAGAGAAAGATGGGGGGAGAGAAAGAGAAAGTGTGAGAGAGTAAAAGATAGAGAGATGGAGAGAGAGGAAGAAAGAGAGAGAGAGAGAGGGGCGGAGAGAGAAGAAGAAAGTGAGAAAAAGATAGATAGAAGGAGAGAGGGAGGAAGAGAGTGAGTAGAGAAAGAGAAAGTGAGATAGTAAAAGATAAGGAGAGATAGAGAGATGGGTAGAGGGATAGGTAGAGAGACAGAAAGAGAGAAAGAGATTGAGTGGGTAGAGAGAAAGAGATAGAGAGGGTAGAGTTAAAGAGTAAGTGAGATAGTGAATGGTTGAGAGAGATAGAGTGATAGAAAGGAAGAAATCGAGATAGATAGATTGAAGGTGGGTAGCTGGGTCCATATAGATATAAACAGATGAAGCAAAGCCAGTGAAAGAGCTCGAAAATTCTAATTAATTTAATCTTGATCTCGGTTTCTTTTGTCCGTGAATCAGAAATTAGAGGAGTGTCATCAGAACATGAAAAGGAAAATGATCTTTTCAATTAGAGATGCGAACAACAGCGCCCCCTATCAACAGTATTGCACAACAAAACCACTGTCAATTACGATACCTGATCAATACATTGACCCCGACGCGTCCAGACAGCTCACAGACTCTACTGATCAATTCCGACCCAGAGAATGGCTTGATCAGGATCACACGAGGAAATCAAAGACCTTTGCTTTAATCTGAAAATGCAACCCTCGAAAGATTCGGTTAATGCTGTCCTGTTTTGACCAATCTACGGCACTTGCGACATCCTTAGAGAGTGGTGACGAATGTCCGAAGAGAGGTTAGAGAAAATCGAATCAAAAGACACAGTGAATTATGGAACAATAGTTGATATTGATTTATATACGCACGGATAGAAAAGGTAATGTATATAAATACAAGTCTGGTTAATCACTGAATAGAAACCTTTGCGCGACCAACGTCTTTTGGTAATACTCCGTGTTGGAATGATCAATTGAAAAATGAAAAGAAGGGTCATCAGTGAATAGATTATTTCGCTCGCCTTTTGTTGGCTAGTGCTCACTTGAGCACCCCAGTAAAACCCTACTTGATACAGTTTTCCTGACATCTGAAAGAAGAGCGTTCGTATAAACATTTTTCGTAAGTTGAGATGGTGTAAAGCAAAGAAGCAATTGCCTTTGATTGATATGGGGAAAATTTTTGAACGTTTTGTGGCTGATGATCCTCAAACGGACATATAGCCATCGAACATCCGCCTTTGGACTTTCCTGCGTTTTCCTGCTCTCCATTGGTCAGCGTAAGGAACATTGAAAAGTTGGTTTCGAGCCATTCAGGGCAGATAATCCGAGCTCTGTTTCAGAGAACTACCAAACACAGGCATTGGAATAACGTCGAATTAGGAAAAGTTTTTTTGAACCTCTGCCGCCAGACTTGCTCAATTTTCAAATAAAACGTTATTCGAATGCCTGTGTTGGGTAAGTCTCAAATGTGTCCAGATGAAGCTCAGATTATTTCCCCTTATGGCCCAATCTTGCAACCTTGATCGAATGGGGGAAAAAAAAATTTCGAGCAGGATGGCAAATTAAAGAATAATCTCGTATATCTTTCGAAAGATACTTTTGAGTCAGTTGAACTGCTGGGATGACATAATATATTTTTCCTGGCAAACACAACCTGTTCGAAAAGTGTGTCGCCAATGCTAAAAGTTTAGAAAGCTCTGACCTAGTTACATTGCACGGATTCAACGTTGCTTAACTTCGGTGATCCTGCGAGAACCGCTGTGTCCAACACGATTTGGTCGTACCGCTGGAAGCAGTGAAGGGTCTGTTTCGAGCCGATCTTTGTGGCTGTTGACGGGGGCGGGGGGCACAAAATCGGACGGTGAAAGTTAATTATCTACGCCGTGGTTACGACGATCGCCTCTTCTACCGACGACCAACTGCAGCACGTATCTCCCACCTTTCTTCTTCACTCAGGGGACAAGGGAGGTAATTAGGGGGCTTACAGTATGAATACGCAAGAGAATCACCGTGTTGATGAGAAGACAGAGCGTGAGTGCTAGGCTTGGTTGGCGGTGAGATGTTCGAATTAGTGGGAATTGAAAAGAAGAAATAATCAGAGCTTGGAGGGAGAAGAAAGAAATCGAGAATCAGAAGAAACAGCCTCATTGGTTGGCAAAAATCAAAAATAAAATTGGACGATTCACGCTTCCGGCAGTCGAATCATTACCGCCAATTCGTTAGAGGATCGATTTATCCCCACCCCCCGGATTCCTTCTCTTTCTCTCTCTTTCTTTCTCCCTCTCTCCCCCTCTCTCTCTCACTATATATATATATATATATATATATATATATATATGTGTGTGTGTGTGTATGTGTGTGATTGTCCATATCCATATCTGTCCACATCTATCTCTGTCTCTGTCTTTTACACTCTCTCTCAATATGAACATGTGTATGTGTGTGATTATCCAAATCCATGTCTGTCCATATCTATGTATGCTTCTCTTTCTTTCTCTCTCTCTCACACATCCTCTCTATGTATTGCTATCTATCTATCATTTTTTTTCTATTCTGTTTATTTCAGTCAGTTATTACCTATCTATCTATCTATCTATCTATCTATCTATCTCAGTCAGTTCATATCAATCTATCTATCTATCTATCTATCTATCTAAGTCAGTTCATATCTATCTACCTATCTATCTGTTTGCCTATCCGCTAGTCAGTCTTTGTCTCTTCGTCAGTCAGATTCTCTGTTTATATCCGTCTCACTAACAAACCGACTAAAACCGTTTCAATCATGCAAGGAAGACTTTCAATTTTCAACAATATCATACGAAGAAAATCCGGTACGGGAGTTACAACATTAAAAACTACTTGGCAACGAACAAGTTGAATTCTAGACGTGTGTAGAAGACCGATAGTGATCCTGAAAGAGGACTTTACAGACGCCTTTGAAAAGTGCAAAGGCCACTGGAATGAGTGACTGATGTCCAAAGGGGAGAATCATTCAGTGGACCGAGGTGACATTTCCCAAAACAGGCTATTAGTTTAGTTGATATAAAATGGCTGGATATCTTTGGACAGTCATCTCGCGTGCGCACACGTGTGTATGATGTGAAATAAGTTGACAATTCGGAAAAGAAAAGACTTGGAGTTGATTATAACATTTCAAATTCTTCATTGGTAGCAGGCGTATCACTCAGAATTTTAACTTATCCAGAGCCTCTTGTGAAGAATGGTGGAAGGAAACGATAGTAATGTACAACTAGCAAAGCACTCTTGTTGATGAAGTCGTTACAGAAACAATTCCGTTTAAAATATTAAAACCAATAATGTAAAAAAAAGTTCCATCGTAGAAAGTTTTTACGATGGGAAAATTTCCAAATCGTCAACTTCATTCACATCATCTTACCGGATCTATATCTCTTTTTCTAATATATAAATTCGTATATACGAGGCGATGAAAATCTGTCAAAGCCAACATAATTACACACAATTACCCGCATCTACTTCGTCAAATTTTAATCTTTCCAAGAACAGCCTTTACTTGGCTTCATCTCTTGGGCAATAAAATAATCATGAAAAAAATGGTTTGATTAACGAGCTACCTAATCAAATAACAAACGTGAATTTTTTTTCTCGGAAAGGACTTTAAAAAGATAACGAAATCGTATAACCGTGCGATCAGTTGAAAAACCATTGTCTTAACAAGGGAGATTACTGAATCAGCTTAAAAGATAGCAACCTTATCTAGAGGCTTGCGCGAGGAAAGAGAACTAAAAAATGTGATAATTTCCTATCTGACAGCAGAATCGGTGTTGTGTATGGCTGGACTGTTCAAGTCAAAAATATGGATCTGCAGAGATATAATTTACAGCTTGATATTTTGACGAAAGCATCATTTAAATTCTCACTTCACCCGTTGAGCGCAATTCTGAAGCATTATTGATAAAAATGAAAAGCTGCGTAGAAAGGCAATAGCAACAACAAAAAAAGGGGTTGAAGCTGTAAGCATCGTGAATTGAAAGCATTGGTAATCTTTGGTCTTACAGATGTAAAATAGGTTATGGTATAAAGGCTCCAAAAGTATGACTATACAACACATTGATCAGGTATTAGCACAATAATGATTAAGAAAAAAACATGTATGTGTTCTTCATCAGAATATTGCACACCATGAAATTGGTTTAGTACCACGGAAACAGTGCATCTGACATGCAAAATATCGTTTTAATATCTTTTCGAGGGTCATCCTCTGGCTTTGACAGTCTTGGGCTCTGATAATGAACAAATTAATGTCTTTTTATCTGATCATCATTATCACCATAACCAGTCTTTTATCGTACGTTGTTGAACATAGGATCCACCACACCTCTCTATCGTGGGCGTTGAGGAGCCATTACTTTCTGAACTCGTCTCGTCATGTCATATTCTACCGGCCACAATTTTGCATGTGATCTTTGGGAATCCTCGTTGTGAGTCGTTATGTCAATCGGTTGTCTCCCATTCTTGCAACAGGATCAGTCCATTACCATTTGAGTTTTCTAATGGATTCTATAGCATTTCGGACTCCAGTTTTCCCCCTTATATATTGTGCTGTCTTGTGACCTTCATGTGATGTTGAGCATGATTATTTCATGTGCACGTTGCATTATTTGGTATCTGAACGATACGTTGTATAGTTATACTTTTTTGAGCCTTTGTATAAGCTATTGAAGCCTTTTATGCTGTGTTTACCATTGCCTCCAATGTACTACCCTTAAAGTAACATCAATCCAAAAAAGAAATGTTCAAAACCTGTCAGAGAGTTACCTTGCACTGAGCGTAGCTTTCTGATGAGTAAGTAGGTAGTGCCTTAAAGCTGGCTACGGATTCCTGTATCACATTACTACCTACTCTTATTCAGACTTGGAGATGAATTCATGCCTTTCCAAAAAGTGTCAGTGCGAAGGGAACGCAAAATGTCCCAGCTGAAGTCGGGTTGTTACACCCCTGGCCAACCTGCACATCGCACTATCGATATACGTGATGAAAAAAGCTGAAGAAAGGCAATATCGACAGGAAATAAATTCTTCTTGCCGGTCAGACAATTACTTTTCACAAAGCTGAGCCTCTCAGATGCCTTGTTTTTTTTATCTTATCCCTATTGAATCTGACCCCCTCTTCTTCACCACCATCATCATCATCATCATCATCATCATCTCTTATCACACTGGTGGTGCATCCATTGAAAGCTATATCATTTACTTGCATTAGGTCTTCATCTGAGCATGTGGTCCCCAGTGAGTAATCACGGAAGATGTGGTCTATGTTCTGGGGTGAGAACATTGCAGAGACACTCAACACTTGTGACGTATCCCAAGAAGAATCTCTGGGTAGGCCTTTTGTCAAGGCTTCATTTGGGAGGGCAGTAGTCACTTTCTGCAATGATCTAATCAACCATCACATCTCGCTGCCCTGCTGGAATACCCAATGTATTCCACGAAAAGTACCGTCCATGTAAATATCTCGTCTTTTATACAAGTATATATTGTGCCTCTTATGTAGCCCCATTTTGTATTGTTCCCCATAACCTATTTAAAATCTCAAACAAATCTGTTAATGCTTACTAAGTTGTACCATTGTCGCCTGCCCTAAGTTTCTAGCTGAAACTAGGTGTGCAATGATTACCAACAAACAAGAAAAGAAAAAAAGCTTCAATGATGATAACAGTGAGAATGTCTAGAATGTATAGATTTATATATATGTATATATGTATGTGAGTGTATGTGTGATAGTATATTATGTAGTGCAGTGTGTGTATTTCATTTCACCCTGTATTGATTGACTTACGCCCAGATCCATTTACGTCCATTCTGCCAGAACGTAACCCAGACGCTAATTGATGCACGGCTGTATATGTAAGAGGTAAAAAAAAAAAAAAGGTTGAATGGGATTTGCAAAAAACGAAAAATAGTTCGGGTAAAGTACCAGGAACCTTATTCGAAATAGTACAAGAAGATATAGAAGGGTGAAAAATACAGAGAGAGAGAGAGAGAGAAAGAGAGAGAGATGAACTTATCTAAAAAGAGGAATGGGAAATTTTTCCATTGAGAAAAAGCAGACAGAAACTATCGCAGGAGAAGAGTTCAGGACGTGGTTACGCAGAAGACACCTGAAAAGAAAAGCAAACACTTTCATCATTTCAGTCCTGAAAATATACCATGACGAATTATATTGAAGCGGAAACACTGAGGATTGCTGTCACTTGATCTCAATCAAGGACCCCCAGATACGATTGATCTGATGCAATAACTCAATGATACGAGATGCATGTATCATCGTTCTCTGCTTGTACCATAATCGAGGGTGTTGCAGGGTTAGGTACACGGGTGATATGAGTAAGACTCACTATAGTCTTGCCAGGACTGCCGTTAGTTCCGTTCTGTTTACGGCATTAGATAATCTCAAATGGGATACCTACTGACCAGGCTCGACGTTGCTTAACTAGGGTGATCTTATTTGAACTGATGTATCCAACGTGATTTGCCCGTACCCCCCGATCTTCAGGAGAGATTCATCATTCCTACCTTGCTCAACATAGGGTACAGTTTTAAAAGTCTTTGACACAACTCTGCTGTGGATTGAAACATGGCCTACCAAACTAGATGCGTGGTACTCTACCACTGGACCACGGCAATCGGTCATAAGTCGAGACAATAATGAATAAATCAGAATTTCGGAAAACAATGGTGAAATTATGATGTTTTTATAAAGTGTTGGTAATAAAGATGTGATAGTCAGATAAGTTGGAAGATAAAACAAAATGGTGGACCAGAAACACACAAGGGGATGAAAAAGAAAGGAAGGGCGGGTTGGGGGGTGGGTAGGAAGAAAAGAGACCATGTTATCAGTCTAGGCTGCTCTGGTTTTATGCCCGTCTGACTTACGCCGATTCACAATAACACCGTTTTTTCTAAAATTTGTCAAATATTTTCGTCGAGGGACTATTTGATTAATTGATTTATAATTCGTTTATTTTATACATCAAAAAGACACAAATTAAGGTTATACTTATTTGTAAGGACGTATTGATGTGCTTGGATAAAGGATTTATAAGGCTACGATTTCGATTACGCCGTCCCGACTAAAAATGAACCCCGGCATAATATCCGGACCGCCTGTACTTTTAAAAACAGTTCAAAGGTGATAATAGAAAGAAGAAAAACGGAGAGGCTGTGTCAAAAATTAGACAGAGAGAGACAGAGAGATAGGTAGAGTGGGAGAGAGGAGAAAGGAGGGAGAGAAAATATGGGAAGAAAAAAGGTAAACCATATAGCCAGTAATTTGAAAGAAAAAAATTGAAAAACTAGAGTAAATAGAAAGAATGAATGAAAGTCATATTGAAAAACCGACAGAAAGAGACAAAAGAAAGATGGGAAGTGGGAAGTGGGAAGTATAAGTACAGAAAAAATAGAACACAGGAAACAATATGATCAGTATTTAAATTATATATTTATGTCCTAATTTGAAATTGGAATTTTAAAATAAAGTCCAACTTCTTGGGTAACACACGATTGTTATTAGAGACTCAAAAAGGTCATATAATGGACGAATTTCGAACCTTTATTCCCAATGACTGTAAAAAAAAAAGATGCAATTACATTAGTAAATTCTTTACTTTTGGTGTTATTCTTCATGATAAAAAGAAAGAAAAAAAACGATAATCCATGCGCAACACTCGAATACTTTCTTTATTCCCTTGAGCATTTTCTATTTTATGAATCCTCCTTTTCTTATGATCATTAAATCCAATTATTACGGTCAACCCAGGTTTGACTTTTTTTTCTCTCTATCATAACTAGAACTAAAAGGAAAACCTTCACCAAATCTAGAGGAATAAAGATTAACATTCCGTCACTGCGATTTGAAATCAAAACCAAAAGATTGACGGTCGTCGCCTTAACCGACCGAACTAAATTGATGAGTCTTTCATGTCTATGGAAAAAATCATCTTACAAATAAGCAAAGGCTTATTACATTCTAATAAATAGATAAAGAAATACGTCTATTAGATTAAAGTTCCCCTAAAACGAGAAGAAACCACAATCAACTTAGTGATAGCCGACTCTCCTACTGACTGATCTATTGACTTAAGTTTTACGTATGAGCATACTCAATCTCACATATGCACAAAAGCTTATTTCATTCAGATAAATAAATATATTTTTTTACAAAAGAAAAAATATATTTACAGGTTTTATTTATCATATATACAATATAAAAATTGCAGTAATCTTGTTCATTCGGAACAGTTGTAAGAGCAGAGTAGCCAGTCTTGTGACTATTATTATCATTATTATAATTATTATTAGCCAAATAACCGTAGACATTATTATTGAGAAAACTTTATTGATAAAGGAAAAAATACAAACAGAGATAAAATAAGAAGATAGTGGTCATTAAATAAAAAAAAAGGCCAACAGAATAACAATTTCAGAAGGGAAAAAAACATCACATGAAATAATTAAAGGGACGTGATAATAAAACCGACCGAAACCAAAAAGTGAGATAAAAATAATAACTACAAGTATAATATTTCAAGACAAGTCTGGTTAGTCACTCAATAGAAGCCGTCACTCAATCAACGTCTCTTGACAGCATGCCATGTTACAGTTGATCAATTAAAAAATGGAGAAAAAAAAAAGCAATCAATTCACCTTATTTCATCTTTTATTAAACCTTGACAACTGAAGAAAAAAAAAAAGGTCTGAACTTTCAAAAACCATCACGGGCATATACTAAAGGATCAATCTTGCATAAAATTACGCTGTAATTTGAACCCCTTCCCACTAAATATGAATCTGAGGTAATTAATCCAAAAAACAGGAAAAGAAAGCGTTTTTTTTTCTTGACATAATGAAGAGTAATTGTTCAAGTTTTCAGCCCTGTAGCTCAATAGATACGGACAGTACACATGATAATACACAAATACATACATAGCCAACTTGAAAACTAAAGAAACCCATCTAAACAGTTTGGGTGACAGTTTCCGTTGACAGTTTCTAACCTCACATCAAACAATGAAGGGAAAAGAAGGAAACCAAGTCCTGAGAGAGAAATTTGAAAAGAAAAACGATAAAACTTTAAAAGAAAACTGAACGATGAGAAGATTCGTAAAAACAAACAGACAAACAAACTCACAAAGTAAGAAAGACGGAAAATTTTTAAAAAGATGCGAAAATTCCGACAAGAAAATAAAGATAAGGTGGAAATTGACTTGATGTCAAACTCTAAATTTCATATTTATTCATTGGGGTTGATAAACAGATCGTTTCTTTTTTTTTTTTTTTTTTTAGGTCGGATGGAACTGGGGTGGAATCTGAGCGAAGGCTTGAGAAGCATTCAGGCTTAATGTGCGATAGGCCGCGGGCTTGAGGAGAGTGACAGGGTGTATATTGGTGCAGTGTGTGCAGAGAGGCAGAGAGACAGACAGAGAGGGTGTATATTGGTGCAGTGTATGCAGTGAGAGAGAGAGAGAGAGAGAGAGAGAGAGAGAGAAACAGAGAGAGAGAGAAACAGAGAGAGAGAGAAACAGAGAGAGTGAGAGAGAAACACAGACAGACTGAGAGAGGGGTGTGAAGAGAGTAACTATAAAAGAAAAAGATCGAATAAGTGAGGGAGAGAAGGATAAGAATAGGAGAAAAATGAAGAAAGAAAAAAAGAAAAAATGAAAGGTGAGAGAGAGAGAGAGAGTGAAAGGGGGTGAAGAGGGTAACTATAAAAGAAAAAGATAAAATAAGTGAGGTAGAGAAGGATAAGAGTTAGAGAGAAATGAAGAGAGGAAAAGAAATAAACAAAACGCGAGGGAGAGAGAGAGAGAGAGAGAGAGAGAAACAGAAAGAGAGAGAGAGAGGGGGAGAAGTGAGGTAAATAAGAGGGAGACCTAAATTGCAGTAAAGAGAATGAAGCATCTGTGGATGGAAGTGGGGATCTGAAAGGGAGAGAAGGAAGAGAAAGATAAGTGAAGAGAAAAAAGCAGAGAGAATAAAAGACAAGAAAAGTAATAGGCGAAAGGAGAGAGAAGGATAAAACACATGAAGAGAGGGAGAAAAGTAATGAAGAAATTGAGAGAGGGAGATGAGGAAGAGAAAGTGAGAGATAAAGGGAGTAAAAGAGAGAGAGAGAGAGAGTTTAGGACGAAATAAAGAGTGGAAGGGAGAGTTATAAAGTAAGGGATATGAAGCAAAGAAGAGAAAAAGATTTAAGAGGTAAAACGAAAGAAAAAAAAGGAAAAGGAAGAGATAAATAAAAATAGTGGTGAGAGAGTGAGGTGAAGAGTAAGAAAAAGAGGGTCAGAAAGGAAGAGAAAGAGAGAGGGATTGACGGAACAAAAAAGAAAAGAAAGGAGTGAATATCGAGAGGAAAACAGCAAACAATATGAATTTTGAATGATCCAAATTTGAGAGACATGAACGAAAACATGCCTATCTGTTGCAGGATCAAACTCCACACATGATTACAGCAACTTCTGTATTGTTTATATAAGTGACAAAGAATAATAGATAAATGTGTGTTTATTAGAATAAATGCATCTATTTATTAGAAGAAATGAGTCTTTGCGTATTCCGAGTATGAATTTTGGCAGATATGTAAGAATTGTGACTTTGGCTCAGTCAATAAGAGACACAACAACCAATCAGTTGGTCGTGATTTGAATTCACAAGAGGGGAATATCAATTTTTACTCCTATAAATTTGATGAAGATTGTTCGTGTTTTTGTTGTTTTTGTAAAGATAAAAAGTCAACACCAGACTTGGACTAGAGTTTGTTACAATAACAAAAAAAAAAAAAAAAAAAGAAAAGATAAATGGAAGAAAAAGGAGATTGAGGAAATAAATGAATGAAAATATGAAGGAAAAAGAAAAGACAGAAGAATGAAAAGTAACATAATAGTGAATGATAGAAAGAAGGGAATGAGGGATAAGAGAAAGGAAGAATTTACAGAAAAGAGGTACAGAATTCAAAACGAGAACAAGCCTGACTGAAGTATGGTCAAACTCCCTTGCTTCATAAAAATCTAAAAGGTAAACAAAACCGAATTCATTTCTCCATACAATATCATTCCAAAAGCTGTGTGTCCCATTTCAATTCCTTCATCAGTAGTTGTAAAAAATGTCGACCTGTGATAAGAAAGTGAATTCGTCATCAGTTTTTGAGTACGCAACTCTTATCAATGCTGTTATAACGTCACAGGTTTTTGGTAAGGTCATTGTCATTTGTTGAAGTCAAAAACTCAATAGTAGGGGTTTGATAAAAAGGTAGGAAGGAAATTATCCGAGAAAGAGAGGAAGAAGGGAACAAGCAAAAAAGAAAAAAAAAAAAGGAGACAGAAAATTTAGACAAGAGGGGGGAGGTATATAAGAGAGAAGAATAATGAAAAGAATGGAAAAACGAAAACACGATGGAAAAAAGGAGGGTGCAACAGATAAATTGTTTTCGTTTTGACTTTATATATAAGATTTTTTATGGAGTATTTTTCTTATTTTTTAGGATAGTTTTTGATTGCATTCTGTTCTTACGTATTTGTGTCCTCGTTGTAATATATATATATATATATACATATATATATATATATATATATATATATATATATATATATATATATATATATATATATATATATATATATATGTATACATTGCGAGAGGAACAGAAAAGTTAGAGAGGCTGAAAAAGACACGCACATGTAGAGTACACATATGTTCATCAATAGGTAATCTATTATTTATATTTACACATATACGCACATATACACGCACACACATATATGTGTGTGTATGTGTGCATGCGTGCGTGCGTTTGTGTGTGCCTTTTGTATGAATATACACACGCAAGAGTACAAAGATTTGAACAGACCAAGAGTGACCCGTATATACAGGTAATTAAAACATAATTAACCTCTTAATGGGCAATTTTAACTTCTTTCTCCCTCTTCAATTGTTTGTTTGATACTTTCTGTTATCTGTCGTTATTGATATTTTCTGTTTATTTCTTTCTTTGTATCTTTCTTTCTGTCTTTCTTTGTCCTTAAGATCTTTATCTTTTTATGTTGGTTCACAAACAAAGAACAAACTTGCTCGCTCGCTCTTTCAGCCATTTTCCCTTTATAGATAGTCACAGCGACGCATGCGTAAAATAGCCCATTTTTCTCTCTTGATCGACACACACACACGCGTGAAAGAAGAGAGGTGGGTAACAGACACTGCATCCGTTTCGGTAAACAGACGCTTCGGTCGCGGTCGTTTCGGCAACGGACGTCCCGGCCATGGACATTCTGGTCGTTGACGTATCATTTTTTAAAGGTGAAGATGACTAATGAGATTTTATTTGAAACGAAATAGAATCAAAGCATCGATGCAAAATAATCATATGCTGTATGTCGTTTTGTGCTCTATAGATTTATAAAAAATTAAAAAAAAATTTTCTTTGCTAAATATTCAACTTTTTTTTTCGTAAAAAGTAAAATGGGTTACGGTTCAGAGATAAGAAAATGAGTTGTTATCAAGTGATTGCATATAAGTGTCACAATTTCACTCATACTCATAAGGGAGTACGTGCACATCCACACGAGCTCATAATTATGTGGACAGATAGATAGATAGATAGATAGATAGATAGATATTAATAAACTGGAACAGGTTGATAGATATGAACAGACTGAGATAGATCACAAACTAATCACGTTTTTATATTATAAATATAAATTACGTACATATATCTGATGTTTCTTAAACGTTACCTACTGACTTTGAGACCATTTCCTGAAGGACTCAATATTTTGTAAACCCGACAAGGAGGGCTCTTTTCTTTGTTTCATTAAAACAGTATATTTCACCCTTTAAAACAAACTTTTTGTTATAGATGCTACTGTTGAAGTCTTGGCAATATTTCTGGTTGATAGTCTCTCTTTAATAGAGACGATCGGCGTCTCACCGTCCAGGAATCTCTCTTCCGTTCTTTCTCACTTTCCAAACGAATTATGTGTTGATCGTCCATTTTTGGACGAATTATCACTTTCCAAAATATCAGTCTAAATTAACGCGACACGTGGGTTCTTCTATCGTGTGGGCTTTATTTTGTGTGGGCTTCCTTCTGTGTAGACTTTTTCCTGTGTTGTTTTTATATGCACTTTTATGATTGTTTGATTTTTCTGTGCGGAATTATCGCGTGGGCTTTTATCATGATAACATTTTTCATGGAAAAAATATATGCATACACACACACACACACACGCAAGCACACACATGCGCTGACATAGTCACACGCAGATTCACAGACACACTCACACATTTATCTATGTAAGTGGGATATCGAATGCTGATTTTAAAGACAGATACACACTCCCTTCTCAGAAGATCAACTTAATACAATCTTATTATCTGTGTAGTTATCAAAGTATAAATACTTATCCCATTCCGTCCATATCTATTTAGATATACAAATAAGTTATTTCATTTTTACCTTCAGTTCGTTCTCTTCATATGCTTATCGTTCTTTCTTTGATTTCATTCCTTTCTTCGCAACTCATTCTTCCTCCATTTTTATCCATCAAAGTATTAATCATTCTATCAATTATTCTTTCTCTGTCATCCCTAACTCTATTTTGTATCCTCTTCTTCCAGTCTTTCTCTGTTTCTTTTTCTCACATTTTTATTTCTTTCCCATCTCCTTTCATATAATTTTCACGAGCAGCCGACAACTCCAACGCCTTTTTTTAAAAAATTCCTTCCTTTCATTTTCCTGATTTTTAGTATCCATTTCTTTCTTTTCTCTTTCGTTTTCCCTTTTTCCTTTTCATATCATTTATTTATTCGTTTTTTTTTTCATTCATTTTTCGATTATCGGAATCTCTCCTTTTATCACCTTTGTTCCCGTCCGCCATCTTAGTCTACAAATCCTTCAACTTCTCTATAAACTATAAAATCCATCAACGCGCACAAAGACAGACTGCCATTTTACATGTACATAATTGTATGAACTAACCAAAAATAATGTAAATTCTCACTATACATGTATTTACACACGTGAATTACGTGAACATCAAGATACACAAACAAATATGTGCCATTCCATAGAATGTATCATTCACTGACACATACAAACACGGAAAGACATTTTACATACACATGATTGTATATACTCACTCATAACCATATTCTCTCACACTTACATAAATGTTTACACATCTGTACACTTATACGAACATAGACAGGCATTTACTTACACTTAATAGCGTTTGATATCACTATGATACATTACACTTTCACTTACGCATATACTCACCCGCATAAATTCTGTTTACACTTACATACACACGCACAAACGTGTAGTATTGCCCAGACTATAACAGCCATCGATACACACGAACACAGACAGATATTTACATATAGGTTATTGCATGTACTAACTTACAATGACATACGCTCTCACTTAAGCACTTACTTACATGCATTTATTCTGCACACCCTTACATGAACAAACGCATTCTACATATACATAGTAACTCATAATAATATACGCCCCCTCTAAAGCTCGTATTTACATGCTTAAATCTCGTATACGCTGAGTTGACGAATATTCTATTTCGCCCCGTCCGTGGATTATCCTGTTATTCCCTAAACTATGATATCCATCGACACACGACAACACAGACAGGTATTTTACAGGTAGATAATTGTCTATACTAACTCAAAATCATATACACTCTGACATACTCTCGTATATACAAGCATTAGTTCTGTATACACTGAAATACACCCACAAACGTTAATTTTCTCTTAGGATACATTGAACTATAACATTTCATCGACACTCACGAAACAACAGATGGATTTGCATAGATATTTGCATGTACTGACTCACAATGATAGGCACTTCCATTTATGCACATCACAGGCGTAAATTCTATACGCACTTAGATGCACTTAGATTTGCACAGAAACCTAATTCAACGACACACACGAATACAGACATTCTGTAAATACTAAAGTGTGTGATTTAAGGCACAATATATGAACACACTTACAAGCGTGTATTTCGTACGCACTCAGATACATGCACAAGCGTTTATTGAATCTAATCATTCCATAGAATATTACATTCATCGACACACAGAAACATTCATCGACACCTTTGCACACACGGGTATTCATTTGCACATAATTGCATATACTGACTCTTATTCACGCACATAATTACACGCGCAACTTCAGTACGCACTCAGACACACATAAAAACATGTTTTCCTTTTCACCTTCCCCGTGTATTCTCTGATTATACCCTAAACTATAACATCCATTGACACACACAAACACAGACAGGTATTCCACAGATACATAATAGCGTATATCAACCCGCAACAATATACACTCTCATTTACGCACTTACTTACACGCATAACCCCCGTACACATTTGAATACACACGCAAACGTGTGTTCATTTTCTGACGCATGCGCACTTGTGTCTTAACACCCGTACATAACAGTTTTTATCTTTTTTCAATTATGCCGTGTTCTTATTGATCTTTACTTTCAATTTCCGATCTGCTTCCGGTCCGAAAGAATTATAGTTTTGTTTGTTCATAGCCTTTTTTTTCTCACTTCACAGTCGAAAGGCGAAAGAGATATCGCTGGCCAGAAATACACACCCAACGACAAACCGCACCTACCAGATCTGAACCCCCCGAACCCCTGAACCCCCGAAAACTCAGCGCCCACCCGTCGCTGGTCTTTTGTTGTTGAGCTTCTCGACCGCCATTTCTCTTTTGCACCGTTCAGATTTACTTACGGTTGGTGTAATACAGATTTTGACGAAGAAAAACATAGATCCATCCGATGGGGTAGAGACACAGACATCTTCTTTTAAGAATATACACACTTGACCCGTTCATGTAGATGCAGGATTGACGTGCAGACAACTGCAGGAAGATTGGACTCGGCGACCCGAGTTCAAACTCCAGCTATGACAGTTTGTGTTCAATCTACTCTGAGGCCCTTGGAAAAGGTACGAATCTATCTCTCATCCATTCCGCTATGGGTACAAAATTTCAGTGCTTGTCACCTTTAAGCCGCTTGTACAAATCGCTAACAAAGTAGAAATGGAATATGTTGGATCCAACCGGGAACGGTTGGAACCATAACCAACGTAGAAACACTGCTTATTCATGGACACATTTGTTGGTACGGAACCTCACGTACATACATGAGTTGTGTGTACGAATGTTTGCAGGGGGAAAATGGCACACTGAAGCTTTTATTTTCGTATTTTTTTTCAGGAACAAAATTCCCTGCAGTAAATTTGACACTGACAAAATGAAACTCAAAAATACGAAGTGAAATTTAAGTTTCTCAAGAGTTAATGCATTCATATATGTTCAATATATTCAATATATAGCTGAAACATAGAGGTTCTAGCCTTCAGATGACAATGGTCGAACGATAGCCGTCCACACACACTAAAATTAAAACATCGTTTTGAGACACACACACATATATATATATATATATATATATATATATATATATATATATATATGTATGTGTGTGTGTGTGTGTATATATTTGTGTATTAATTATAAATTGCGTTATATCATACAGAAACATATCCGAAATGCTGTCCCGTCGGTTAATATATCATTCAATTTAGACAAAATAGAATATAACGAATTAAAGAAAATGGGGTTGCCGTAGGAATCGAACCTGTCATCGATATGTCGCTGCCTTAAAGCAACAATGCACTCACCACTAAGCTAAACAAACCGCCAGGAATGCAAAGGTTGAATAACTGCTTTCAACCCAAACTTCCATCTCGTTTATTCTCGGTCTATTCGTCTCTTTCAACTTGACTGTATGTATCTAATACATTGACGCATTTGGTCCGACGACATTAATTATGGATTGAATCATCCCAACAACAAAAATTCACACAGAGTTCCATGATATCAAATTCTGTGTAAAACGTAAAAAAAAATCACGCAAGAAATACATAGTTTTCATTGACACCCATTGGGGAAATAAGTGACTGAAATGACATACATTTTTGAAATAAAGTTGTTTTAATATATCTAGTGTTTAAAGCTGTAAAGCTTTCCCGACAATATATATATATATATATATATATATATATATATATATATATATATATATATATATATACATATATATATATATATATATATATGTTCATCAACGAGTCTTTCCAATTACATTTCTTCTCCGTCCATTTCATTTCAAACAGAGTGGGTGGTCTGTAATTGTCTGCTGTGAGAAAAGTAATTATCACTTCGCGATTTCCGTTTTGAATTGTCGATTATGAGACTGGCATCCTAGGCCACAAGGTCAGGGCAAAACATTTCAAATCATTGTAAACTATTTATTCCCATTTTTAGCTATCATTCACCAGATATAACTGCATATGCACTATTGCATATTAATCTGTTACAGATACATACGAGATTTGTCCATTAATGCACACAGTTTAGCGGCGTCTGCCTCTCAACTCGCAACCAAATTCCAGTCATAGCTAACGGTCCCTGATTTCATTTCTTCCACTAAACCTCTTGGATATATCACAGTAGCTCACTTGTTATAGGGTCATGACGTTGAATATACTTGGAGTGTGCAGGTTAAGTACATTTTTACCATGGGGCATTAACTTCAGCGGACTATGTGTTCCTAGCAATATTTGTAAGTGGATTGCACTGTCTTGAGTATGCATTCATTCCATTGCTGAGAGTATAAAGCTTCGTTTCTGTAATTTTTACATTACATTCTCTTGGTCTTATATTGCCTTGTGTACACATTATTGTCTTGTGACATCTTATGAATTTTGTCAGACTTGCCTTTGTTTTTGTTGCATAGCAACAACGATAATCCCGAGCAAAGGGAATTATTTTTTTAGAACTTGCCCCTCCCGTCGCAACATACCAAGCCGATATTTAACATTTCCCAACTGAGATTTGGAATCAGAATAAATCGATGCAGCCAATTAAACAAGCCTCGAGTATGTACAAAATTCATGTTACAAATAGGCAAGAGCTTGTTTCTTTCTGAAATTTCTAAATGAATACATTCATGTTAAAAGTATATAATCTTTTTGTTTATATCTTTTTATTTATCATATATAAATACAAAAGTTGCGGTAAATATCTTGTCGAAATATAAGTATAGGAGTAGAGTTTGACCTTGCAGGAGCCAGAATCATTTTTCCATACTTTTGTTACATTACCTTCAATATACACACTTACTGTATCATATTGTTGAACCAATAATTATACGTCAAGAAAAGGCACATAGTTAAATGTGTTTTGAAATTAATATATATATATATATATGTATATATATATATATATATATATATATATATATATATATATATATGGCGAGGAAAAGGATGAGAATCATCTGATATAATGGTAAATTTATTAGACAATACGGAAACACGAAAATTTGGAAACTGGATTGAATCAATTCCATGATAAATAAGAAAATAGATCGATACATTATCTTTCCAAGAAATTCAACAAAAACATAACTTGGGAAGCATCTTATAAGGCTAAACTAAGACATCGTAACCGAAACATCAAAAAACATCAGTGACATAGTTAGAAAACTATTAAACATCTCAACACCCGAGGCGAGCATTTACGAAATACCGCGTATGAATTGCCTAAAATTGTATATCGGGCAAACCTCGAGGAACATTGGGAAGAGAAAATGCAAACACCGGCGCGCTCTCATAAAAGACGACCATACAAAGAACTGCAATGTAATGGAGCACAGTTTTGATCCATAAAAAAACCCAAAACAGGATTATAAAACAAGTCCATCAAAATACGACACGCCAGATCATAGAAGCAACACTTATTACCACTGACAATACTGTAAAACAACGTCTCAGTTTCTTCAATTTACCTAAACACATCGCAAGGATAGTATCGATAAAAAACAAGCTTACCACTTATAAAATGAATACACATATCATCCAATAGACGCAGATTAGTCGAAAATCAAAAGATGTATAATTGACACACCTACGCACCTCCAACATCTTTGATTAACCATTCACATATTCACACTGCAAAATACCAATGTTGACCCATTGTCCTCGCGAACAAGTTAACACAGAAATCAAAATAATAATAATAATTAAAAAAACAGAAAAGAAAGAGATAACATATATATATATAAAAATTAAATAAATAAAAACTACACTACCTATACTCTTCTAAAATCTAGGATTACCTTCACGCATATTCACAATGCAAAATACCAGTAAAGCTACATTCACTTCCCTTCAACAGGTTTTTACAAAAAATTTCCGTACGAATGTTCTTCTAAAATTTTTGATCATCTACGCGGTTATTCATACCTCAAAATATCATCGCTGACACATTCTCCTTTCACACACATTTTGGACAAAAATCAAATTATAAAAAAATAGCACATTTTGAAACTAAAGACTACAACTAAAAATCACACTATCTACATTCTTTCAAAATCTTTGATAACCCATACACATATTTTCATGGCAAAAATAC
>OY735230.1:4314511-4374511 GCA_963457665.1 Thysanoteuthis rhombus
AGTTGAGCAACGCTGTGCCTGGTTATTACCCAGATGGGTGACCGTTTACAGCTACGAAATTGCTTTGTTATGTTCAACCGTTGATTAACTGAGCATCTTTCTAAGCTAGGAACAGACAGTGCACCTGGTACTTTCTCACACAGCACCATGGGCGACACGTATCAGTGTACTCCCGTAGGAGCCACTACACTCGTATCGGTTGGCAGTTACATTTACTAAGCTTACCTTAGGTTTTGCTCGAAGACACGAAAATGGACACTAAACGGGGATCGAATTACTTACACTGTGAAAAAGAACTGCGAAACCAGTTTTCTAGCCATTAAACTATGACGAAGGATCTTACTTAGCTTTGCTCAGTTTTGGTATAAGATCACAAGTATCGGCCACCAAGTGACAATCGAACTCATAACCCAGTAGTAATGATCTTCGAGAGTAACGTGCTAACCAATACACCACGGCGAGGCACCTATGACGCATTATCTCTCTTTCAAAGATATGTGCATATATGCAGAGCACATCCGTATCGAATAGGATAATTTGCATATATATGGACTTCATTCTTTCAAAATTTCTCACGTTTTTCATTGGAGGAAGTCGTGCGCAAAACACCACGTGTAAAATAAGGACGGACCAGGCATGCGCAAAGTGACGCATGCGCACTCCCTACGCTCTCGATTATTTCGCCTGTTTTATTCCCGTTTCTCATTCAATGCCTTTCACTTCACCCTGACAATAATCGGGCAAAAGGGACGCGATATCTCTCCATAAATGTTTAGCTTTGATGACAATGAAGCCATTTTATATTTCAGGCATCCGCCATTTTTGTTGACAATTCATTATTATTTTCTTTATTATTGTTTTTCTTTCCTTTCTTCGTTTTTGTTATTCAGCTTCTATTGTACCGACTCCTCTTTCTCTTCAAGACGTTTTAATTGTATCTTTCTTTTTTCTATCTTCTTTTTTTGTTGTTCAGCTTCTATCAATTCCATTAGAAACAGTCAACTGAGATCGTCACTGAAACAGTCAACATAGGTCTCTCTCAGTTTTCCAGTTGGTCTGGCTCGCTCGCTGGCTATGTATGTAAGTATCATGCGTACTGGACGTACCAATGGAACTAGAGGGCTGAAACTTCAACATTTTCTCCTTATTCTATCTAAAAAAAAAAACGTATTCTTATTTGTTTCATTAATTTTTTGCTTTTATAATTTTTTAGAGTAGGATTCAATTTGCAATTTAAGCTTTCGCTAAACTGACCCCTTAATTTGTGCCCGGCAGCGTTTTCACTTACCTTTCTGAAAAGTCAAATTTTTTAAATGATCACTGCCTAACTAATGGCGAAAAAAGTAAATTATTCATTGATCATCTCTCTTTCAATTCTTTTTAATTGATCACCTCCAGTGCAGCATGCAGCCAAAAGACATTGGTTACATGACGGTTTCTACTGAGTGACCGAGCAGACCTGTTCTTTCTTCTCTTCAAGACGTTTTTTTAATATATTTTGTCAGTTCTTCACGTAATTTCCCGATTGCCAAAGTGTGAGAGTCCGAGCTGAACTCCCACCACGGATTCTAGCATTTTAAGCCACGATCTTAATAACAACTCTTTTCTTATGAACAATAGAATTATTCCCCTCAACTATAACATCCATCGACACATGCAAACAGAAATAAGAATTCACATATATATATATATATAATTGCATGTATTAGCTTTTAACAATATACATTATCACTTATGCATGTGCTTATACTTACACACTTACGCAAACACAGACAGGTCTTTTTTACGCATAGCGTGGGATTACTCACAATAATCTGCACACTCATTCACGCATACATTTAGGCATGAAAATTCTGTAAACTCGTATGCAATCACAGAGTTTTGTATAATTCCCTTAAATGAGTAAATTTCATAAACACTTAGATACACACATAAACTTAACATCGATCGACAAACGTGTACACAGGCGTTTTACACATACATAATTGCATGAAGCAACCTGCAATACCATGCTCTTTATTTAGCACATACTTACACGGATACATTCTGTACACATTTAGATACGCACATAGACATGACTTGAACGTGACACATTTCGGGCTACAGTCTTGATGACAACTCTTTTCTCATGAACAATACGCTTTCTTCGCGACAACTGCATGCAGTCCCAGCTTCCTTAGTATCTCGTAATCTCATGGCCGTCATTTCTCGCCTGTCTCCTTATTTTCAAATCCATCTTTTTTTTTCCTCATACCCCCAACGACGTTAAGGGCTTGATTCGCTGACCCATGACGCTTACTGCCAAACTTTTCGTCAGACGTATTCTGGCCCATTATTAATGCATTGACAGGAAACTTCCGTCATCCAATTTGATTCTCTACTGAACTTTTCTTGAATCTGCTGATATCTTTCTTTGACTTGTCTTCCTGCTGATTTTTGTGCTTAACTTGACTGTTAGGCTTTCTTCATTTTTTTCCTTCTTCTTCTTCTTCTTCTTCTTCTTCTTCTTCTTCTTCTTCTCCTTCTTCTTCTTCTTCTCCTTCTTCTTCTTCTCCTTCTTCTTCTCCCTCTTCTTCTTCTTCTTCTTCTTCTTCTTCTCCCTCTTCTTCTTCTTCTTCTTCTTCTTCTTCTTCTTCTTCTTCTTCTTCTTCTTCTTCTTCTTCTTCTTCTTCTTCTTCTTCTTCTTCTTCTTCTTCTTCTTCTTCTTCTTCTTCTTCTTCCACACACACACTACACACATATACATAGATCTTGTCATTTATTCATTTACATCATGGATAATACAACAACGGTCTGTTTCACACGTCGATGATTTTCGAGTGGGTTCAGTCTGATTGTTTGTTTCTTTAAATCAATGATTATTTATTTTTATACCCCCCACATAATCATATATATAAATCTATATCTATCTATCTCTCTTTCTCTCTCTCTCTGTCTGTCTGTCTGTCTCTCTCTCTCTCTCTCTCTCTCTCTCTCTCTATATATATATATATATATATATATATATATATATAGGCTACAATCTTGAAAATATCTTTTATTACAAATGTGAAATACAGTTTTTCTTTTACAGAATTTCGGATGGAAGATAGGAGTGATCTGGATCCATCCACAGATACGATAATTAGCAGATATCATCTGTCATGCTAAGGAGCGCATCTGATGAAGTAAAATGGAATTTTATTCATATGACTGTCGTAGAAACAGATTTTTATGAATAGTTCAATAAAAATGCTCCATTTAAAAAATGATATAAAAATTGAATTATATGTAATTTTTCACCATCAAATGCAAAATGCAGAGTCTTGAGGTAATAAACTTACCAGCCTTTTTGAATGAGAGGGCAATTTTCTAGGATCAATGAAATAGTCCTCATTTTTCACAGCAGAGGTATATCAGTAAATCACTAGTTGTGGTATTAAAGTTAAAGATCTCTTTTTGCACAATATTCGGGAAATGATCGAAGTGTCTTTCAAGTTTACTGCGTCCTTTATTGAGTGTAGATAGATTGAATATAAAATGTTTACAAAGAGTGATTATTTTATTTCTATGTTCCTGGCAAAGTATAGTATGTATATTCGAAACTTTCGATCTATTCAATTTCGGGAAAATGCTGTGGAAGCAAAGCGATGGTTGATTGACGCTTATGGTCCTGATGCAGTGAAAAAAAAAATGGATCAAGACTGTTTCAAGAAGTTCAAAAAATGACTTCGCGTTCAGCGACAAAAGAAAAACATTTGCTCTGACCGGCTCATGTTGCTCTGTGGTTCTGATCAGTGGGACGCAGCCGCGGCACCATTGCCACTGAGGGTCACTAAAGCAGGACCTGACGCAGGGTAAGCAATGGAACGCCATGTCGAGCTCACTGTAATTCCTTCTTCTGTGTTACTGCGACACTTGTTGTGGGGGCAAGAGCTATTATTCGGCTATATTCCAGTCAGCCAGGACCCCACCCTAAATTCGCCTTCGTATATAATTTGCCAGCATGGGGAAGAACATGTAAACTGATGAATTGGTGGGACCTTTTGAGGAAGATGCACCCCGTAAACATTTGGATTTGTGAATCAGTCAACTCAATTGAACGAAGGATTGACACAAAAATCTTCATTCTGGTCAAGTAAGTCAACCAGTAATTTTGTTGCATGACGTCGTCCGTTTTCGTACTGCGAATGCGATGCAAAAAACGACCATGGTGCTGGGATGGGAAGTTCTCCCACATATAGCGTATTCTCTAGACCTGTCAACATCAGATTATCACCCTTTTCGCTTCATGCAACATGACATATTCCTCGAAGGATTCATCGAACCAAAATCGGAACCACTCATTTATGATGGAATACACGATTCAGTTGCGAGTTGGCTATAGATGATAGAAGATAATAGAAAGCCAGAGAAAATATTTCGATGACTGATTAATTATATCATGAATTTACATGAATAAAAGATTTTGTCAAAAAATGCCGGGGATTATTGCATCTATCTAATATGATCGAGTACACAATTTAGGCGAGAGGTGTCGTAAGGTCATGTATTGCAAAGAAGATGCTTTTCTGACTCAATAATGATGGAATGAATTTATATGGACAAGAGAGCTTGTCAAAATGAACGCAACATAAAACCATTTTAATGATCAGAATCGTTATTATTATTATTATTATTATTATTATTATTATTATTATTATTATTATTATTATTATTATTATCATTATTATTAGGAACCTATGACTGAGTCTAACATCAATATTTTCAACGTCCACATAGTTTTCTTCAGTTTTTAAGTTGTTGTCGCTAACTGGTTATCTGACTATATATGTGTGTATCATGCACTCAGGGGACAGACGACGGAAAATATAAATATTTGCTATGCAACGGGCGCAGGACAGAATCATGCTTAACTTCCTATGGAGAGATCACAAGACAGCATAGTATATAAGGAAGAAAACGAGTGTCCATAATATCATAGAAACTATTAAAAAACTCAAATAGCAATGGGCAGGCCATGTTGCAAGAATGAAAGACAAGCGATGGACATCACGTCTCACATGGATCCCCAGAGATCACATAAGAAACCGGGGCCGATAGAACAGAAGATGGAGAGATGAACTAGACAGATTCAGGAAATACTGGCTCTGCGACGCCCATGATAGAGAATTGTGGTGACAGTCTATATCCAACGACGGACGTTAAAAAAACTGATGATGATGATGATATGATAATTGATATATATGCTCATATCGTAGTCGTTTTCACAGTTCCTATTGAGACGCCCTTCCCACCCCACCGTGCTAATTATTGTTTTTTGCTTACCATATAGCTGATTGTCTCATCTCTGTCTCCACATAATCTGCATTTACTGTTCTAATACATCTTGCCATCTCAGTCAATAAGTGAACAACCGTAGCATCAAAATTTGAAGTCAAATAAAAAATCAATCGAAAATAGATATGGTCAGAATCATTTATATCTATAACATGCTCATATTTTCCACTGAGGAACGTCTAAAACAGAGTAAAAAGGAACTGCAAAAGTCTGGAGTATCTAAATTTTATCAATATAGACGTCAAAATTTAACCACCAAAAGGCTAAAAGAGATTTTTTTTCTAAAAAATGAAAATAACAACATTTTTATTAGGGGTCTAGTGGAGTACTGATGCCAATTTTCAAGTCTGTAGACAAAGAGGTATGGCCAGGAGCGCTGGAATACACAAACAAACGTACGTATAAACCGACAAACAAATAAGCATATCCACAAAAACATAAACACACATGCACATTCAAAAAAATGATAGAACCTTTAACCACCTTTGTTGGCTACGGTTGTTCAATTATAATGATAATTATTTCGAGCATTGTATTTTTAGTTCGGGCAAAAAGTCAAATGAAGCCAGTTCTGTTTAAAGCTAATTATGGGCATTACTAACACCACTTGAAAAATTGCAATCGTACTCTTGAAGTACCAGTGAAAATACTAAACGTTGCCAATAATACTCTGATGTTATGATATTTTCTTGACGTTTTAAGAATCAATATCTTAATTAATTATTCATAAATATGATTTAATCATTTTTCAATATTTGATCAATTCTTTTAAGCTTGAGATCATCTATATGGTTCTAAATTGACGCATTTGAAACGAACGGCTTCCTTTTTTCTCGATAGACAATGGAACGCCATGTCTTGGGCGAAGTGTTTGGACATCCCCTGGAGCTCAGTTGACAGAATCTCCCGCCCTAAGCTTAGCTGATATCGTCCGGGGAGTACGTCCAAGTTGGTATCCGACCACCTCAAGCAGGCTCCACTCCCTGGTTTGGAATCCGTTTTTTTTTCTCTTTGACTGATTGCATTCTCAAGGCTACATATCCCAGGGATCACTTTTATTCCCATAGCCGGGGAGATGGGAATGCATTCGTGCCTTTCCCTTGAGGAAAAAGCAAAGTGAACGTAAACAGCATCTACTGGAGATTGAACTCGGTATGCCGATCCCATTCTCCCATGTTAACAGCTATGCCACTATCATCACATACATATTTTTCTTAAAACTTTACCGAACACACGTCTACACTGCCGTACGTATAATGGCCAGCTATAATCGGCCATCTTTACTTCATTATCGGCTGATTTTTTTCCCGCCTTTTGGTCTCGTAGCCTCGTTTTCATTCCCTCTTTTCCATCCTCCTTTCTCCCCGTTCAGTTGCAATCCGTAACAATTCACACAACAAAAACCCATTAAGGACAACAACAACAATAAAAACAACAACAAAAAAAAAAAAAAATTAAAAAGGAGAAGAAGAAGGAGAAAAAGAAAGAGATCAACAACAGCAAAAACAACATCAATGAAATTGGACGTCTCTCTTAGTCCGCCATATTTCTCCGCCTCTGTAAGTTGCAATCATAATAGTCACAACACAAACAACCGTTTTCTCTTTCCTTCTCTATTTTTTGCCGCCATTACCTTTGTATTATTGTATCAACCCCTTTTCATTTTTTTCTTCCCTTCTCTTCCCCGTCATTCCCCTGCCCCGCTCTCACGGGGTCTTGTGAGGCCAACAGTCACTGGCATCGGACAATATGGCCGCCAACTCGATTTTAACGCTTATACTCTTGAGGGTTCGTTTCTTCTTTCCCGCCTTTTCTGTTAGATGCCATTTGAGTGTTGATGTCTTTGAGGCGAGAGGCTCCTCGTTCATTATATCTTCCCCGTTTACCCTTTCTTTGTTGCTTTTTTTTCTTTTTTTTCGGGTTTTCTTCTTTAAAGCTGTTGTTTTCTTTCTTTTATTTATTCATTCAAGTTTCCTTTTTTGACCCTTTTTGTCTACTATCGTTTTTTTTTCATTTTGTTGTTAATTCGGAATTAATTCATTTCTTTTTCTTTCTTTTTTTTTTTCTCTATTCCTACTGTTCCATCTTCTTTTCTCCCTCTCTTGATCTCACCTACATTTCTGATTATCTAATGCTTATTTTCTTTTTTATTTCTTTTTCATTCAATTTTCATTCTTTATCCATTTCTTAGCTCCTTTAATCTTACTTTCTATCCCTCTACTTCTCTCCCTCTTCCTTTCTCCCCCTCTCTCGATTTCAACATCCATCCTTCAATATTGCATCTTGGTTTTTCTTTCTTTTTTCTTCTTTGTGTTGTTGTTCTCCTTCTTCATCTTTTTTGTCCCACTTTTACCTTCTCCCATCATTAATCTTCTCCTCCTTCTAGTTTTTCGTATTTTCCATCTTCTTGTTTTTCCTTTTCTCATCTACCTCAGTATTCTCCTTCTTCCCTGTCCTCATCTTCCTCACTCTTCTTCTTGTTTTTCCTTTTCTAATCTTCCTCTCTCTTATTCTTGTTTTTCCCTCTCCCATCTACCCAATCCTTCTCTTGTTGTTGTTCTTCTTCTATTTTCCTCCCCTCTTCTTTGCCTTCTTCTTAATCTTCCTTTTTCTCATTTACCTCACTTTTCCTTCTTTTTCTTCTAGTTTTTCATGTTCTTTTTCTTCGTCTCCTTCTTGTTTTCCCTCTTCTAATATTCCTCACTCTTATTCTTGTTTTTCGTTTTCTCATCTGCCTCAATCTTCTTCTCCTCTTTCTTTTCTCCCTTTTCTCCCCCTTTTTCTTTTTCTTCTCTCAATCGTTATTTCATTCGTTCATTATTTCATTCATTGTCCATTGAAAATTCACATTTGTATCTTTCTCCCGTCATCCTTCCCCCGCCCTCTTTCACGCCTTCATTCATTTTTCTCCTGATTTCTTTCAACATTTATTCAGCCAATATTTTCCGCCAGCTTCCCTGAATTAGTTCTCAATCGTCTTTCGCTTTCAATGTTTTCCCCTTTCCCTTTCTCGTACATTCAAATCGTTTCACAGCTTTCCACTTTCCCTCTCCCTTCCTTCCCTTCGCCATTTCTAAGTTGTAATTAATTTCATTCTTTTAATACGTGATTGTAATCTCTGCAAAATCGCATCAACCATATTTGGACGAAATAACAAGGTGACCAGTTTCACAAAGGGGCGAAAATTAAGCTGTCATTATTGGGCAGACTGATCGAACTGCCTCCGTTGGGGGGGGGGGGAGGATCCGAGATGGTGGGGAAGGTCCTGGGAGAGAACGTGCGGAGTGTGGGAAGCATGAGGACGAAGGGTGAGACTGATCGAACCTATTCCGTGGGGAGGAGAAAGACACGAGGTGGCGGCAGGGGACGGGGAGGTCCTGGAGGAAAAGAGGTGAGGGTGGGTATGGGGACGAGGTGCGTGTGCAGGAAAGATAACACAAGAAATATTAAGAGAGAAAGAAGTGAATAGAACTGAAAGAGAAGGGTGATAATGGGGAGTGAATGGGGGTTGTCTCAAAAAAGGGAGGAAATTAAATGAAAATAATCACTTACATTCTTTTCTCGCCTTTTACTTATATATATATATATATATAAATATATATATATATATATATATACATATATATATATATATATATATATATATATATATACACACATATATATATATATATACATATATGTGTGTGTGTGTGTGTGTGTGTGTGCTAGAGTGTGAGGGGTGTACGCCTCTGTGTGTATGTGTGTGTGTGTACATAGATAGTCATATTTTCTAAGAATTTTCCTATTTTTCCCATATACATACAAATTACTATTTTTCCCATATACATACAAACGTACTGGTGTGTTCTATTTCCATACTTGTACGTATAATATCAAATCACTAACATTCTCAAACATTTCTGAGTGTATATTCTTATATATACGAATATGTGACCACTAATTTTATTTTAAAGTTTCTCTTTACAAGTCTCTCTCTCTCTCTCTCTCTCTCTCTCTCTCTCTCTCTCTCTATATATATATATATATATATATATATATATATATATATATATATATATATATATTCTTTGCTTTCACAGATCATAATAGAACGTTATATTAAACCTGTGTAAGTAAGGATTCTTTTTTGGTGTTATTTGCAGAGTGAATGGGGATTTTCTGGGCAATGTTTTTGCAACATTCATCATGCAGTCCTGTTAGGGTTGCAAAATGACCGGTATTTGAAAGACGTTGGTGACTTTTTTTCAGTCATTAAAATCATTTTTTTGTCATTATTCTACTTGATAAAAGTGTTAATCTAAATGCAATCATGTAGGGGCCGAGTTTCATTTCGTATTTCAAAGACAAAACTTGGTTAAAAAAGGCAAACTTAAAAGTAATTTTGTTAAACTCAGGTCCAAGTTGGAGCTCCTTCAGTTTTCCTCCGTAACATGAACAAGAACAATCCTCACCTAATTTAGGAAAACAGTGTAGAAAAGATTGCACTGTTTGCTTATCCAACGTGTATGAAATTGCATTCCCCTAACCTGATTTGGAATCACGACAGCATGATTGCTAAGCGGCTCTCTTTCCAACTGAGCTAAACCGACGAGTTATGTATATCTACGATATTACTTATTTTATCTACAATACGAAAGTTACACTCATCATATTCAGTTGGAATCGAAGCAGGAGTGGACTTTTGATCCTGCGGCAACCAGGCTTGTTGCATATATACTTATATGGTAGGAATATTCTAAAGGTATCTATATTCAAAATAGGGAAAAATGAAAAAAAATCATTGAGACATTCGTCTAAAGATTGTAAAACAAGATCTAGCATTTGATAGCGCGTATCTCAAGGTTATTTACAATTAGTAACTGAAGTACGACATACAATTAGGTAGTTCTCATTTAACGTCCATAGAATAGTTCTTTTAGGCGTAATCAACCCATTAGAATTTCGATCCATCCAAATATTTCTAGCCTCGAGAAATATCTTTCTAGCGTCTTACTATGGTGGGCTCTATTTACAATGTAACAATAATGCTAAATTGGTAACTTAATTTCTGTCATTTTTGCGGAAGTACAGATAGAAGTACACCTTGCACGACCCAAGCTAAAAATGACAAAAGCTGCATGATTTTAAAAATTGAGAGGAATAAGAAAGTTCATGCAAAATAAAATCAGATCAAAGGTATGTTCGTAAAAATGGCGGAAATCAACTCCCCAGTTTAGCATTATTGCCGTTACATGATCGTGAGGTAGCATTTTACGGTCACTGAAAGTGACGATATCTTATTAGTAAGACATCTGATATATAATTAACATTCATGAATTTCAATATAAACAAACATATATATCGATAGGTAGAAAGAAAGGTATAGATATGTATACATATATGTGTGTGTGCGTGTATGTGTGTACATTTACTTGTGTGCAGGTGACAATCTTTCTGTAGAATGATGGATTAAGTAGTGTAGTCTATGAGACACTTCTTACAGACGTTCATAAATAACCTGGTTCATTTTTGCCTTTAATAAATACATAGCGACAATCTATTTGCAATGCCTGGAGTATTTGGCAACAAATTGCAATACAAAACCTGTAATTTTTAATATATATATATATATATATATATATATATATATATATATATATATATATGCATATATATATATATATATATATATATATATATATATATATATATATATATATATATATATATATATATATATATATAATCTCATTGCAATGCTTTTTACCCATCGTTCGAATAGTAGAAGTTTCATGCCTTCCCCAAGGGCATCAGTGAAAAATGATCGCAAACTGTCCCAGCCACGGTTTGAAACTGGTCTACCGATTCTATTCTCGGACATCCCTACAACCCTCATCGTAGAATGAGGCGAACAAAATTCAGCTTGCAAAAAGAGAGATTAAATTAAAGATGAAGTAGAAATAGACCAAAGAGAACAGATTTAGTTAGTCACCCAACAGAAATTGTCCCCACCTACTTCAAACCTTTTTGTGGGGATATCGGAAAAAACTTTTTGTAGAACATAATAAGGAGCAAATGTTCAGCCCATTTGCTCCATTGGTGCGGCCTGTATGCATAAGTGCATACAGGGGTCTTTGGAGACCATTTCTTGTTTGATACGGAAATCAAGTCGTTAAATATCGAGTATATTAGTGTATTCAAGGCAAATCATTTTTGTCCACCTTATAGAAAGAGATTTATTTGTAAACAGACGTGCTTACCAATTGAACCCACCCCATTGAAATACTCTCGAGGTGGATTTAAAAAAAAAAACGATGTTGAAACTTTTTACCGAACAATCTATTGGTGTGACCAGTACACATACCACATGACCTGCTACCCAGTCAGCCAGTCCAGTTTGAAAACTGAAGAAACCTACGCTGACAGCTTCGGAGGTAGTTCTGGTTGAAGGCATCTAATAAAAGCTAAAAAAAGAAATGTGTATTAAAGAATTGAATATATAACGGGCTTAAGGTGTAATTGGGAAAGCAACATATGAAACGCGAATGTTAAATGGGCACTGATTAGATATTTCTTTTCTAAAGGCGAGGGTTGTTTGATAAAACCGGACAGTAGCCTGAAAAGAATGATGAAAAAGAAATGACGGCAATCATCGAAGCGGAGATGTAGAAGAGACGGAGCGAATGATTAATACAAATGTAATTTCCTGGTATATCAACACCTACAAGAGTCAAACAGAAGCAAGCAATGATATTGAATTGTGTGGGGTTTTTTTGTGTGTGTGCGTTGGATTGTAGGGTCTGTGGGTGTGGGGTTGATAATCAATCCGGATATATTTTTGGGGGAGAAAAAATAGAAAAATGGACGCATTGAATAATTTAATTATATCTGGTTAGATGGAAAAGTTTTCAGATGACGGAGAAAAGAAAAGTAAAAAGAGAGAGAGGGTAGGAGAGAGCAGAGAGAAAACACACGTTTTAGGCGGTACAGAGAGAGAGAGAGAGAGAGAGAGAGAGAGAGAGAGAGAGAGAGAGAGAGAGAGAGAGAGAGAGAGAATAAGGGGGAAAACGACAAGGGGAAATAGTCATGAATAATGTTGACTTTTCCAGGTATATTTTTAGATGTATCTCTATCATAGAATTTTTTGCTTTAATCAGGTGAAATTAATATATATATATATATATATATATATATATATATATATATATATATATATATATATATATATATGTGTGTGTGTTAATGAAAAGTGGCTACTGGAAGGTGGAGAAAGAAAATTTCGGAGAAAAATAGGTGGCAAATCTCCTAAATGTTTATAATCACGTGGGTAAGTTTCGATGCATTTCGATGGGTGCCATCCATCTTTTTCAGAGGAAATTATGTGTTGTTTGCATGTTTGAGGTTGAGAAAAGAGAAGGGGATATTCCTGTGTTGTCGGTTGTTTATTAGGTGCCGGAGTGGAGGTGTAAACATCGATACAACAAACACACACACACACACACAGACACAGACACAGACACACACACACATATATGTATATATCTATACGTAGTGTGTATTTATCTGGCATATTCAATTGGGGAGAACCAAAACGCAGATAGCATGACTCTTCTAGTAAAAATGTATGAACAGGACCCAGATGAACACCCATACTCGAAATCGTAAAAGATGGAAGAAAATACGTCGTGCGTAGTTTCAATCCGTCGTACCCAGAAACAGCACTGTATGATCATATGTATACATGAACACACATACACACACGTGGATTATCATTTGATAATGCATGCTTATAAAATATTGATTTGGTATTGAATGTTTGTTGACGTAACATTGAAAGACGATTCGATTGACAGAATTTTGCAATAAATCCATCGCTTAATATCATCTGACGCATATCATCTTACTGTATGATGATAATAGTTTGGTTTGCTTATGTTAGGAATATTTCCAACTCCTTGTCGATGGTATTGTGTTTTAATTCAATAAATTATTCAATAAATATTCAAACCCAACTAAACTTGAAAGCAGGAAAGATACTTTCTTTATATTCGATTGTGATTTCCTCTTTTCATTCATTTCATTGAACAATCGTTGCCATCAAAAATGGCAAAAGGTTATATCCCCCTTTTTATATATATATATGTATATTTGCGTTTGTTTGTGTAATAGTTCATGTGTGCGTGTGTTTCAGTACTTGAAGACGTACCGTTCTATCTACAGACTTAGAAATTGTTAGCTGTACTCCACTGGACCCTTTCTGGAAATTCTTTTTTCAAAGAGGCATTTTTGACCTTTTCCACTTTTATTTTCACAGGTTCAATTATAACATTCAGATCCTCCAGAATCTAGAAGTTTCTAAATGCTTTTTACTCTATTTTAGATGTTTTTCTGTAGAAAACGCCAGAAAAATTATTCTGAACATATTTATTCTCCGTAGGAATCGTTTTAACATGACCTCAGTTTTTGATGCTACAGTTGTTCACTTATTGACTTCGATCACGAATTTTATTTATTATTGGGTTGAAATTTTAATGTAAACGAAATAAGAGGTTATAACAGTTCCATCTGTCAGAGGACGTGCATACTGCTTCAGTGCCACCTGGTGTGCAAAACGGTGACATGGAGCTTTCTTAAATTTGATTGCGTGTGTTTTAATTCTATACTTCTCATGATATTCTTCTCCATTTTCTCATTTAAGGATTGAAGTGACACATTGTAGTAAACGAAATAAGACGCTTTTGTGGTTCCGTCTATACTATAAGTAGGAATAATGATTGTTTCGGTGCATTCTGTGGCTCTTATCTATAAAAAGGAAATCAATTTTGAATTAGTAGAAACTTAGGACGTATCGCAAATCAAATTTATTTTTGTGGATTTTCCTCCGAAGTTGCGTTGCAGATTTAGAGTATTTCTTGGAAGTTCCTTGTTCAATCTATCTTGATTCTTACGGAAGAATATGTTAAACGGAGAACGGGTTTGTAGAATGATCTCCGCCCAGTGTTGAAAATCATCCCTCGAGATACTGGCGTTTAGTCAGACTTGAACACCAGCCAGTGGCACCTGTGAGAGATACTCATTTACTCCAACCACCGATCAAGCTTTTTTTTTTAGTAATAATAAAACTTTTTAAAAATTTTACTTGATAATAAAATATAAAAATGTGGTCAAATCCAAGACATTTGTATGTACAATATTACAAAATATACGCAGACATTGACAATAATAAAAACCGTCCCAATCATAGCATCAGACGGAGGTTCCCATTAAAACAACTCTTTTTGGATTCGAGAGCTCCTTAACAAAGTGCGAGAACTCGACAAAGAACGCAACATTTCTTTTAATGGTAATGTGTCAGAAGCAAATATGATAGATAGCCGGGTGTCAGTATTGTGAGTCGGGGCCAATATCCAACACATTTCGGATATTTCTTTCTTTTGTAGATCAATCGATTTTTTCGCTATTATATCGACCACTGATCGATTTGTTAGTCTGCTGTTAACCTTCGTTAATAACCTGACCCTCCATCACTTTACCATTTGGCTTTCATTTACAAATGATGTCCTTTTCACCCAAAAAGACACGATGGGACTTACTATTTGAATCTAAATAGAATCGACGGTTTGGGGCAAACTTTCACAAATACAATCATTCATTTGGGTTCCCCTTTGTACAAACCTTTTTCTTCCTCTCATTGTCTTTCTCTTTCGTTCGGCCTTTCTCGTTTTGTCTGGATTTCTAAGAAGATTTTTTTCTAATCATTCCATAAATCTTTTGCATTTCGAGGTCTGTCCAGAAAGTATGCAACTATTTCGAATATCTAATCAACCGATTGCCCAGACATGATATAGCTTCGCAGCTAATCTCCTGTGGAGTTACTCATTGGGCAGTGATACCCCATCGAATGAGGTTTTGCACTGTGTGACCGCAGCATTCACAATGACCGGGCGAGTTATTCTTCAAGTCTCGTGCCGTATGTTTTGGCTATGCATTGTATCACCCGTGTCTGTTACCCTGCAGTCCAGATTTGGCTCCCTTGCGACTTATTGCCTTTCCCAAAGAGGTTCCAGACCGTGGACGAGATTAAGATGAGCGTGACTGGACAGCTGATGATGATTCTGATAGAGAACTTTGCAAGCTGCTTTGAAAAGCAGAAAGGATGCTGAAATGAGCGTTCGTCGTCACGAGGGGAATTTTCTTAAAGAAACTATCTTGCCAACGCAGCTATTTTTTCATTGGTTATAAATCGGTGGATACTTTCTGAACTTATCTCTCATTATCTACATCTCTATTATTGTTAGTAACGTTTGGGTCGATAAATTCTTTGGCTTTCCAGTACTGAGTGAAGTCCTGGAATGAATTGTTTTCGTTATTCCATATTTTTTCAGACAATTGTCCTCGGTCTTGTTTCCTTTTCACAGGATTGTTTCGCCGTTCTATTCTTAAACCTATATTGCTCGACGTTGCGACAAAGTACTTTTTTTTTTTATTTCGAAGATGATTTCGGATTACTCTTTCATCTCTGATGTTTTGAAACAATTCAACTAATATACTCTTTAACCTTTATCCATGTATGCAACGTATAAGAGCGGCAAGATGAGAACAAAACAGTTATGCTAAAATAATCCTACTTTCACTTTCAATATACATACGATAACGTACATTCTAAATCTAATCGTAGAAAAGAATCGTAATTTAATATTTCAAGGTTTTTTTCACCATTTTGTGATTATTAAGTTTGTTCATAAATGCAATTTGATTCTTTATTGTGACAGAGTCACAACGCATTACATACTTACAAACAATAATTTCGTTAAGTTCTTTAGTTCATTGAAAATATAATTTGTTTATTGTTCTTGGTATAGAACTGACTAGTGATGATGTAACGTTACTTTGTTTAAAGTTCATTAATGAATGCATTTGCGTTAATTTTTTATCTCTATTGTTCTATTTCAATCTATTTTAAAGGAACGGTGTCTCATAGGGAACAAAATCCGTGGTTCAGATGAATACTACTTGAAAGGAACCCACAGTATTGGTGGATATATGTGTGTGTGTGTGTGTGTGTGTGTGTGTGTATGTGTGTGTGTTTACGTGTAGGTACAGAGACATGTAAAAAGTAAATAGACCCCATTAGTTTTATGGTGTAAATAACCTTCGTTTCCAAACTTCAGTAGTGGCTGAAACTTTTAAAAATTAGCTGAAGACCAGCAAAATTTATCTTCATTAACATCGTCAATATGGATAAACAGCCAGAAAGCCAGAAGACTGTTTTAACCGCAACTGATATTACAAAGAAGAATGAGTGGTCAATCGATATGAGCAATAAACCCTTAACTTTTCCCGACGAATCAAGATTTCCTCCATCTTCAGATACTGCATTAAACGACTTCCTCGGTCAAATAAATCCTTCCGTGTATCCCATTTAACACTTGTGGATGATATTGTACGTAAAAAGACCGTCTGAAGTTTAAGACCATTTACGTCAAACATGATTTAAAATAACTCGGACTGCAAATTTAGAAGTTGTTAATTCTATGCATAGATGAGCTGTTCCTCTTAAAAAAACGGCTTAATAAAAGTCAGCAAAGTATCAAATAAGGTGATATTTTAATCGTTAAACTCAATGTATTTGCTCAAAACCTTTTGTGCTGTATAAGCTCTCATAGAGTAGTGAAAACGAAATTGTTGGTATCTATTTACCTTTTGCATATCTTAACATCTCCTCACACATGCATCTGAATGGTCCAGTCCGTTAGCACTGTACGGACCCAGATAAACAAGTTTATCGAATGTTGAGTTTTTGAGCAATCAGGCCGACCAACCCAATCGATAATTGGCGCCACACAATCTTTCTACCTGCACTTACCTTATTTCGACATTATGCTGTACTAAGTGTAGATTAGGAAATACAAATAAGAAAAAAAAAGTTCATAAATCTACCGATAAATAAGACCTAAATATGGAAACAAAAAAGCAACATCTGTTAACAACAGAGAAAAAGTGTGTTTTTTCTTTAAAGAAAAGAATTCTAACGGGAGTCAAGCCGGCGCTTATGGAAGGCAGGCAATGGAAAAAATGGTTAAAAAAATATGGAAGATGTGTTGGTGCTGTCACCTGACAGAAATCAACGCTAGCTTAGTCGAATGGAAAGATAATAGTTATGGGCATGCGTAGCGAGTGTTGACGCACCAACTGGACCCAGTCTCCACGGACTCGGCGGGAATTCTGGAAAATGGTGTTGGAAAAAATATGAAAAAAAAAAATGTAAGCAAAATGAATAAATCAGGAGTAATGAATGAAGGCAAAAACATGGTCGAAGTCGTTTTGAATATTCTGATTCAAAATCGACGGGAAAATCTTAGCTTCATTTTGCTTGTTCAGAAGTGTTTTTGTTTCTTGAGGCCCTGAAAATAAGCATTTTCCTTTTATTTCTTTTGAGGGACACAGTTTGGATTATTATTCATTGTACAGTTTCAGAATCTTTTGTTTTCAATACACTACGAGTTTTAGACTTTCTACTCTTTCAGTAGGTTAGCCCTTCCTAATCGTTCTTTTTCCTTTGTTCTTTTTCTGTCATATTTTCCTTCTGAAAACTTCTTTCTTCTACTTCTTTGCATTCTTTTCATTTTATTTTCTTCTTTAGTATTTTCTCCTCTTCCCTGAGTTTTTTCTTTCTGTCTATCTTTCTTTCTACTTTCAGTTCAATTCTTTTCTTTTTTCTTGCAACTTTCACTTTCATCTATCTTCTTCCCAACATTTCTTTCTTTTTCCCCCTTCGCCACTTTCTCCTTCTTTTCATTTCTATCATTTTTTCTCTCTTAAAATTTTAATTCCCTTTTCATTCTTCTGTGCTGCATTCTTTTTATTTCGTCTTAGCTTTCTTTCTCTTCCTTCCCGTTTCTTTCTAACTTCAACTTTCTTATTCCTTGCTTCTTTCTATTCCCCTTCTCTCTCTTTTCACTTTCTTTCTTTCGTTCTTTCTTTCTTTCTTTCTTTCTTTCCTTCTTTCTTTCTTTCTTTGTTTATATATTATAACTCTCACTCGTTTCCTTTTCTTCGATCTTTCTTATTTCCTTCTTCATCTTCCCCCGTGAATTCATTCTCTTCCTTCTTTTCTCAGAGTTAACACTTCGTTCTTCCTCTTTTAAGATGTATCCATACATCTCAATAAGAAGCTCCTCGCTCGCTTGCTCGGTCGGTCAGTAGATCTCACTTACGTTAATCAACAGAAATATAGAGGAAAGAATGTGTGACATCAACAAAAAAGTGTGACGTTATTAGAAAAGCATCTTTTCCGACCATTGTTTTTACCCTCTGCTATGAAAAAAGTCGGCCTACACATGAACTTCAGCAAGACGAAGATCATGTGCAACAACCACTTGGGGAATAAAAAACATTAAGATCAAAATTGTGGACACACAACTGGATGAAGTAGACCACTACATCTACCGAGGACAACGGATGTCCATGAGACCCTCAAAAGAAGAAGAAATCAAGTGAAGAATCACACTAGGATGGCAAGCCTTTGACAGAGCTAGCTCAACCCTCACAAATAAGAAGATCCTATTGATCCTAAAGAGGAGGGTGTATAACCAATGCATCCTCCCAATAGTCACTTATGGAGCTGAAACATGGAACCTAACCAAAAGACAGACCCGCAAATTGAGAACCATGCAACGTGCACATGAGAGAATAATGCTAGGCCTCACATGGAGAGACCACAAAACAGCACAGTACATCCGAGAAAAGACAAGAATTAGGGACATCAGAGAATCCATTAAAAATCTCAAATGGCGGTGGGCTGGCCATGTTGCAAGAATGGCAGACAATCGATGGACATCGTGATTCACGACATAGATCCCCCGAGACCACATGCTCAACCGAGGCTAGCAAAATATTAGATGGAGAGACGAGCTAGACAGGTTAAGGAAGTACTGGCTCCGCGACGCCCATGATAGGGAAGTGTGGCAAATCGTGGGGAAGGTCTATGTCCAACGACAGACGTTAAAAGACTGATGATGATGATGATGATGATGATGATGGAATAATAGAATGTAAAGGACCACATCATTTTGTATTTCAGAAGAGACAAAAATGGCCAGAAAAATCCTTGAAATATCCATTCACGATTTTTATTGAAAATAATACTTGCAGAATATTTTCATATTGCAATACTTTTGATTATGAGAATCAATTGACTCGAAGAAAGACTATTCGCTCTTATTCCACCGAAATTCTTACCTGTACCAGAGCTTGAACACACACATCTACGATAGTAGGAAAATGCATTTGTTTCAGCAACAACAAATCACTCCCTTATTATTTCCCAAACTTTTCCTTGTTTGGTTGATGGACATAGCAGAGTAATGGCGGGCAAGGAAATATCATTAGGAAATGCTCTACGGTAGAGGCTTCATTCTTGTATTTATATGCAGTAAAACAAAAACAAGGAAATTCCATTAGTTCTGAAAAAAGTCTACAACCAATGTACTTCCTGATAATTACGTAATGAGCTGAAACGAGGAACCTAAACAGAAGATTGACTTTCAAAGTGAAAACCGTGCAATGTGTACAGGCGAGAATCATGTTCAACATAGCATGGAGAGATCACAAGACAGTACGTTATATTTGAGAAAAAAACATGGGAAACCATTTGAAAGCTCAAATGGCCATGGGCTGATCATGTTGCAATAATGTCAGACGACGCCTGGGCATCGCAACCCACAATGTGGGTCTCCAAATATCATATTAGAAATTTTGGCCAGTAAAATATGAGGTGATGTAACGAACTAGACAAGTTCAGAAAGTATTTGCTGCTTGACTCCCATGATAGAGAGACGTGATAAATCTTTGGGATGGTCTATGTTGAACGACAGACACTATAAGACTGTTGCTGCTGCTGATGGTACTTATGTTACAACGGCACTCGTTTTTACGGCACTATTTGATGACACACTTGTTCTAACGACATCTTTGTTTTCATATTGTTTTCTGACTATAATCTAGTTTATTATCAACACATCACGATTAAAATCTAGATATTACAGCATATCTGTTATGATAGCACAGCACGGGTGCCGTAAAAACAGGACTTTATTACAGAAATTCTTTTGTCACTTTTTCCTCATTCGATTTCTTCCCTCTTCTTCTCATTCTCATGACATGCGTAATAGTGTTTCTTTCTTTTTTCTTTCTTTCTTTTTTCCTTTCTTTCTTTCAACGCTTTATTCTTTTCCCTTTTTTGTCTCTATCCTCTTTGATCATTTGATTCATTCACCTATTATTCGCTCCTATATTTCTTTTGCCTTTTCCTTCTGTTTAGAAACTGTCAACCAAAACTGTCAATATAGGTTTCTAAATGATTTTTGCTGATTATCGATCAATATATGTGCCATGTGTACACACTGATGGAGCTGAAGAGCCAAAAATTCTAACCTTACTTCTCATTTAGTCCAGAAAAAAAGTTATTTCGAAGCCATCCTCAAAATAGGTTTTTAGAGGGGGCAGTTTACAATGTACGTGTGCGCTAAATAGGACTTTTATGCTTGTCTTTCCAAAATTAAGTCTTTTTAGTGATCCAATAAAAAGAGAGAGATAACTTACCCGTCGATCTTCCCTGTTTCTTGTTTTTTTTATTGATTATCCCCAACACAGCATGCTGCCAAAAGACGTTGGTCATACGATGGTTTCTATGTAGAGACTATTCGAACTTGTTTTGTTTTCTTTCATTTTCCTTTTTCTTTTCTTCCTTTCTATCTTTTTCTTCTTTCTTTTTTATATCTTTGAACTACTCCTGTCTTTATTCACTTTTAAAAATTTTCTAATTGATCATCTCCAACACAGCATGCTTCTTAAAGTCATTGGTCACGTGACAGCTTCTTTTGACTGACAAACCAGACCTTTTTCTTTTTTCTTTCATTAATTCTTTCTTAATTGCATCTTTCACTTATCTTTTCTGTTTCATTCTTTTTTTCCCTCAGATTTTCTTCTTCCTTCCTTCTTTGTTGATTTATCTTACTTTGATTGCACTTTTCCTTTCTTCTTTTATTCACTTTTCTCGGTTCTTTAAATTGATCATCCCCAACATGGCATACTTTCTTTCTTTTCCGATATGGATGGCACAAACAAAAAAATGTGCAAATGAAAGCAAAAAAAAAAAAAAAAAGAAAGAAAGAAAGAAAGAAAAATCAAATTGAATGAGAAAACCAAGAAAAAAAAATTAATGAAAAGAACGACAATGAAGGAAAAAAAAAAGCAACCATTACCAATGGACTTTTGTAGCCTGGCGCGTCTGCAACAAAATGCTGGTCGTCTGCTTTTCCAGTCCTCTCACGTGTCACTCTTCAGTTGCAGAACATTATCTATCACGTGCAAATGACACTGGTGTACGAACCCAGGCGTCTTCAAACTCCCATTTCCGGCTGGAGACTCGACTGGGGCTAACAACGCCTTTGACATTGTTGGTCGAAAAGCTTGATGGTCCTGTAGGGCGCCATCAGAGAATCGAGGGAGTTAGCTTTAGAAAGATAAAAAAACAAAAACAAACAAAACAAACCAACTTGAGCATAATACGGTGGAAAATTGAAAGAAAGAAAGGGAGAAAGAAAGGAATAAAGAAAGTGGGAGCTTACAAAAACAGAACGGGCAGAATATGATTGATGTGAAAATGATTCAATGAATTAAAAACTATTACAAAAAATATGAAAAAAAAACAAACAAACCTATTAATGGTTGCTGCTGGGTTACATTCCACACTTAGCATAAATTTTCAAAGATTTGTTTTTACTCATCGGTTTGGCTCACTCGGTAAGAGACTGCCTGCTGATTACTTGGACGTGATTTCAAATCTCGGTTAGTGAAAATTCATTTCATATATCAGTTTGGTTTAACGAGACCAGACATATTAACAGCGAAGGGGTTTCTCCCCTAAATTAGGTGAGGATCCTTGTTGCTTTGTTTGGAAAACAAAGTTAACTCCAGACAACAATTTGGACTTGAATTCGACACTACCATTAAAGAATAACGCACGAGAAGTTCCCCCCAAACCTGTAAATTGGAAAAAATACTGCGTGAACTTGATTGCTGGAGGATAACTTTTAACTGATGCGTTAGTTTACTCTCCTCAATTTGACGAGGATTGTTAATGTTCTTATTCTTGTAGAGAAACAAATTCAACTCCTGACTTGAAGACTGGAAGGAGGAGGAGAAAGGTCAAACTCCTCTTCTACGTCTACACAGACAAAAGATGATAACTTTTGTAATGTATGTATTATAAATAAAGAAAATAGAAAAATATGTTTTTTATATGGATGTATTTATCAGAATGGAATAAGCCTTTTTGTATCTCTAATACACATTTTTGTAGATATCTAAGACTTGATAGTTTTGTTCAGTCGGTAAGAGAGCCGTCTACCAATCACCAATTTGTCGTGATTTCGAATTATACGAAGGGAAAATCTGATTTTTATAAAATTATCTATTTATTGCAATGAAATAAAACCTTTACGGATTTATAACATGGATCTTAGCAGGTATCTAAGGTTTGTCAATTTAGTCCAGTTGGTAAGTGACACGAAAACCAATCAGTTGTTTGTGATTTCAAAGTCATGACAGGGTAATGTTAATTCTTATTTCCTTAAATTTGGTGAGGAATTACTTGTTCTTTTCTTTTTTATGGTTGAACAAAAAGGTTTAGACCGGAGTTTGACAATGTGTAGAATAGTTGGAGCACACGGAACGGCCCTGAAGAAGCTAGCGGAATTAAGGGTAGGATTTGAAATATGAATTGGAATCGGAACAATCGAGCTTAGGTACAGAGAATATCTCGCTGACCCGACGGATAGAAAAATAAGTTCTGTTGAGACTTTGAAAGTCAAACACATCATCAATCTAGATGAAGAGAGCAGATTTAGCCATCGTAAAGAGATCTGTCAAATAATAGATGTCGATGTCCCCGAGGATACCCGGAGATTAGAGGAGACTCGCTCTCATTTGATCTCCAGCGGAAACTACCAGATATTACATGTATGGAAATCTATTAAAAATATCAATACTGTCAGACTACAAACGCTAGAATATCAAACATAATCGGTTGGACGAAGAATAGAAAAACGTAAGATTATCTGCAGTTTTGAAATTCAAACAAATCATCCCAGATTAGGCCAGAGGACTAGATCTAGGCATTGTTAACAAAAAGAAAAAAAATCTGTCGGATAAGAATATTATTATTAATAATAATGATAATAATAATAATAATAATAATAATAATAATAATAATAATAATAATAATAATAATAATAATAATAATGGCCTTCAGGAGGGACACAGTCGTCACACAGCTACTGTTGGCCCAAACTCGTATACCACTAGCGATATCCAGGGGAAGCGCAGTCCTCATGGGGCGACTGCTATAAAGAACAAGAGAAAGAGATGGACAAGGGAAGAGAATAGACTAGTTATGTACTGTTACTATAAAAGCAAGCCTTCAGTGCGATCTTATAGGGAGCGTATGCTCCAAATATGGAGGGAAAAATCTGCTGTGGAAGTATCGAACCAACGCCTTGCTGACCAAGTAAAGCAAATTCAAAAGAAGAAATGGTTGTCTGAGACTGAACTACTAGAGATTCGCATTAATGTAGAGAGAGATTCAGGTGACACATCTGAAAAATGCCCCCCCCAGCACAACTAGTACCAATAACAAAACTAGAATAATCCCCCATGAGACCCCCACAGTAAGCTACGCACCAGAGGGTGATGCCGAGGCACCAACGGAAGAAGAGAAAAGCAAAATACAAGCTTTGAAAGAGATCATGCGAGGAGAGAAAACAACACTCCCCTCCCTAAGAGACAAAGATAGAAAGAAAGTCGGAGAAGTGACCGAACAGGTCAACTGCCTCTTACAGCACATAGAAACAGACACCCTCCTAGAACTCAACAACCTAATTTATGCAGGGGCGAAAACGGTAGCACAAAGCTTCACAACACAAGATAGGAACCTGGGTACTAATAGGGAAGGGAAACCCAACTGGGAGAGAAGGTTACAAAGGCAGATCTCCCAACTACAGAGAGACGAAGTACTGCTTAGAAATACACCACACACAGACAGACCACGAGTAAGACTTTATAACAAATATAAGGTAGCGCAAAAAGGCATCGCAACTGTAGTTGAAGAGTTACACCAGAAAAGACTAGCTAAAGAGGCAAGACTAAAAAGATACAGACTAAGATCGGCCCAATACACACAAAACCGCACATTCCAAAACAATGAGAAAAAGTTTTACCAAGATTTAAATGGGGAAAGAAGGCAGGACATAAAACCAGATGCCACAGAGGCCAAGAACTATTGGAATAGCATATGGGGGCACCCAAAAAGACACAATGTAACACCGCAATGGTTAGGAAACATGAGAAAAGAACTAGAAAATATAGACAAGGGAGAACCAATAGTACTGAATGAAACCACATTGAAACATACTCTTAGGAAAGTAGCCAACTGGAAAGCACCGGGTCCCGACGGGATCCATGGGTATTGGTTCAAAAAGTTCACCACGTTACACGGCAGACTCACCCACCTACTCCAAAATTGTCTAAATGAAGGCAAAGCACCAGAATGGATGACTAAAGGCAGAACCACCCTCATCCAAAAAGACCTGGGGAAGGGGAACATAGCAAGCAACTATAGACCAATCACTTGCCTACCACTTATGTGGAAAATCCTGACTGGGCAAATAGCAGAGAGAATATACATGTCAATGGATAGAAGGGGGCTACTACCAGAAGAACAGAAAGGGTGTAGGATAGGAACCAAAGGGGCAAACGATTTACTCTACATAGACCAGATGATCTTAAAAGAAGTAAGGAAAAGGAGAAAGAATATCGCAATGGGATGGATAGATTACAAAAAGGCATACGATATGATTCCACATAGCTGGATACTCGAATGCCTTAGAATGTTCAAAATTAGCGAACCGGTGGTTAAATTTATTGGTAATTCAATGAAAGACTGGAAAGTAGATTTGACAGCCACAGGGGACAAACTAGCCGAGGTAGGGATAAAAAGGGGAATCTTCCAAGGAGACTCGTTGTCCCCACTATTATTTGTTCTAACAATGATACCGCTTAACAGAATCCTGAGAAACAGCAAAGGATACCACTTCTCTAAAACAAAAGGAAAGGTCAACCACTTAATGTACATGGACGATATTAAATTGTTTGCAAAAAACAGGGGAGAGCTTGAGACTCTGTTCAACGAAGTAAGGGAATATAGTGAGGACATAGGAATGGAGTTTGGGATAGAAAAATGCGCAATCATGGTGATGCATAAAGGAAGGCTTTCAATGACTGAGGGAATTGAACTTCCGGACAACAGCAAGATTAGGGCATTAACTGCACAAGACCGATACAAGTACCTAGGTGTCCTTGAATGTGACACGATAAAACGGAAAGAGATGAAGGAGAAAATTAAGAGAGAATACCTCAGAAGGATAAGGAAAATATTAGAAACCAAATTAAATAGCAGAAATCTAATAAAAGGAATGAACACCTGGGCTGTGTCAGTAGTTAGGTATACAGGACCATTCCTAGGATGGACAAAGGAAGAGCTCCAATCAATGGATAGGCGAACAAGGAAACTTATGACGATGCATAAAGCATTACATCCTAGGGATGATACAGATAGGCTATACGTTAAGAGAAAAGAAGGTGGTAGGGGGCTCATCAGCATAGAAGATTGTGTCCAGAGAGCTAAGGTAGTCCTAGATAGATATGTGCAAACAAATAATGAAGAAATCATAAAGAGCGCGAGGGATAGTGCGACAAACAATAAAGTAGAAAACAATGGAACAGTACAGCAAACTAGAAAAGAAAAGTGGGAAGGGAAAAAATTGTACGGCGAGTTTAAAAGACAGATAAAAGATATAGCAGACGAGAAATCATGGACGTGGTTACGAAAGGGAAACCTTAAGAGAGAAACAGAATCGCTCATCATGGCAGCCCAAAACAAAAGCATAAGGACAAACTACATAAAAGCAAAAATCGATAGAACACAGACAAACAGCAAATGCCGCATGTGCGGTGAAAGAGATGAGACAGTAAACCACATAACTAGTGAATGTAGCCAACTCGCCCAGAAGGAGTATAAGCATAGACACGATAGAGTAGCAACGATGATACACTGGGAACTAAGTAAACAAATGGGATTCAACCATGGGGAAAAGTGGTATCAGCACAAGCCAGAGGCAGTTTTGGAGAATGACAACCACAAACTACTGTGGGACTTCGACATCCAAACTGACCACCTCATCCAGGCAAGAAGGCCGGACTTAGTAATAGTAGACAAAAAAAGGAGGGCCTGCCAAATAGTAGACGTTGCTGTACCTGCAGACCATAGAGTAAAAAAGAAGGAGGGTGAGAAAAGGGAAAAATACCAGGACCTAGCAAGGGAGTTAAAGAAAATGTGGAACATGAAAACCAGGGTAGTACCGGTCATAGTGGGAGCACTAGGAACTGTCCCCAAAACGCTGAGGGAGAGACTGGAGGAGATCGGGATTAGGGGGAGGATAGAGACCGTACAGACCACAGCACTGCTGGGCACTGGACGGATACTGAGGAAGGTGCTAGAGATATAAGGACTGCAACGAATCGTAGCTCTGTCATGATATGCGAAAGAGAGAGGAGACGTTAGCTGAAGACCTGAGGAGACTTATTGTCACTCAGCCTTCAGCGATAACCACTGGGCAACCGGTGTGAAACTGTAAGTCGCAAAATTACTGCGATCTATGAGTACGAGGAGAGGAGGGCTGGAGACTTGAGGAGACTTGCTGTCACTCAAACTCCAGCGGTTACCACCAGGCAACTGGTGTGAGATTCCTAATAATAATAATAATAATAATAATAATAATAATAATAATAATAATAGTACCGGTCATAGTGGGAGCACTAGGAACTGTCCCCAAAACGCTGAGGGAGAGACTGGAGGAGATCGGGATTAGGGGGAGGATAGAGACCGTACAGACCACAGCACTACTTGGAACTGCACGGGTACTGAGGAAGGTGCTAGAGATATAAGTACTGCAACGAATCGTAGCTCTGTCATGATATGCGAAAGAGAGAGGAGACGTTAGCTGAAGACCTGAGGAGACTTATTGTCACTCAGCCTTCAGCGATAACCACTGGGCAACCGGTGTGAAACTGTAAATCGCAAAATTACTGCGACCTATGAGTAGTAGGAGAGGAGGGCTGGAGACTTGAGGAGACTTGCTGTCACTCAAACTCCAGCGGTTACCACCAGGCAACTGGTGTGAGATTCCAAATAATAATAATAATAATAATAATAATAATAATAATAATAATAATAATAATAATAATAATAATAAGAAGAAGAAGAAGAAGAAGAAGAAGTCTTTATTTAAGCAAAAGTATTTATTCAAAGCACCTGCACTGAATTGAAGGATGTTCTTACCTTGAAGGTATTCTGCTCCCCCCCCCCGATCAATAGAAGTAGAAACATGCACACAAAAGAATACAAAAAAAAAAAATAATTTTCCAAATGTAATTATTAGTCAGCACCACCCATATATGCTGTGTTCGGAGTGATCAGTAATAAACTTGGGAAAAAAGGGGGTAATCAATTAATAAGTTACTTCTTTCGCCTTCGTTGGACAGTTAACACTAAAAATAGTCTGAATTTAGAAGACATCAACCGGGCACAAATTAGTGATCAATTTAGCATGAATCCACATTGCATATTGAACCCCCACCATGCTAAAAAAATTTTTGGTAGGAATTTTTTTTAAAGTAGGAGAGCGTGTATGGGCTATTTTTTTGTTTTTTTGTTTTTCAAGTTTTTACTACGAACAGTAAGGGCTGATTGAAGTCTGGATAGATATATAGTTAGATATATACATATATCTGTCAGAACACATGCATAACTTACATCCAGTACGAGTGATTAAACCGGTCTGTTATGGGTAGCGGTGATTAATAATTAAGTAAAAGGCCATTAGCTTCAGCATGTAGTATAAAGTCTCCCAATAAAAAAAAAACAGTAATGCACGAATAGCTTTATGAATAACACGCAAAATAAAAAAAAGAAGTCCTGTCAAAAAGATTTAGGATTTATTTACAGTCCAACCAGTACTGAGAAGAAAATGGTTGTCGCAGTCCCAGCAAACCACAATGGAATGCTGAGAGAGGGCGAAAAGCTGGAAATAGCTCCCCAGTAATTTAATTTGAAGGTCTAAAATATCCGTCGACCAAGAATGTTGGCATAAAAATCAAGTAAAATATCAAGATACTCGTAAAATAAGATTTTTTAAAAATCAAGAAAGAGTAGTGTAATAATGCAAAATACTTTATCTCCGATGTTCGGACAACTCAAAATACGACTTGCCCATAGAAAAAAAAAAAAAAAAAGGAAAGCACAAAAACACAAGGAGAGATTACGCCCTTAAGATCTCTTCAAGAATTAACAGAGAGTGAAAGGATATAAAGATAAATTACTGTATAAAAATGGTAATAGTCTCACGTGGTATCTTATCAAGATTAGTTCTGAGTCTTGTAACTATCAATAGCAGTTGTTCCATGATTTAGACATTGTTCCAAGAGATTGTCTTCGGACAAGAATCTTCCGATATTTGTGACTCCCTCGTCACAGGATATTCTAAATTCCAATGATTTCCCCAAACAGGAGAAAAAACAATCTTTAAATGGACAGCGGCCATATTGTTTTTGTCACAGTGGTCGAGTATTTCCTGTTTTTTGTTATCGGCACATTAATTTTTATTTCTTCATACTTACGAGTTTTTTTAGTCATTTCTTACCCGTTATATACGTACTTCCCTTTTTTTGCTTTCGTAAAACTTGTTTCTGTTCTTTATGTATCTTTTTTTTACCAACCTTTTCTCGTACTATACGGTTCGTGCTTTACGAGAAGAGATATGGGATTTGAAGACGATGGTGTTTCAATACAGTAAAGTGCCTTGAAATCGACGTATTATCTCACATATCTATCTGAAGAAATTCTAGCCTTTCAGTCTCTAAAAGCCAATGCACCCCTAACAGATTGTCTTTCCATCTAAATCTGTTAATATCTATCTATCTCAGTCTTCTTATCTATCTATGACTCTAATTTTCTCATCTATCTATCGATCGATATAACTAAGTATTTTTCTCATCTACGTATCTCTCTTTATCTATCCATCAATCTATTCATCTATTTGTCTTCTCAATCATCTATCACATTCTTTTTACGTTCTATCTATCATTTCATCTAATTTTATTCCTAACTATCTTTCTCCCCCCTCTCTATCTCTCTCCCTATATATATATATATATATATATATATATATATATATATATATATATATATATATATAACTCAATCTTATTTCTGAAGCATTGCCACTATCAATAATTTTTGGCTAGTATTTTTTGTTTCATTGTTTTTGTCGCTCTCTATCTCAAATTTCATCACGTTATTCCGCGACTCTTTAGTAGTGGGTAGGAAAAGAAACTCACTGCATCTCATTCACAGGAGCCCGTCTTTCCTAGTTTAGGCATGGGTATTACCACCAGATACCATTAAAATAAAACATATAGCTATATTCCGGAGTCTCTTGATCGCTTCTACTCCGCCATGTCGTTTGTTCATGATTTACACGAGTAGGATTAGATGTAAAAGTCGACGAAATTCCGAGATAAATTAGAGTAATGATCACTTATTTTTATCAGTATCTCTTTCATATGTTTTCTGTGCTAATCAAATTTCTACTAAGCTCAGCTTTGATCAAAACAAAACCAAATAAACGGAAGTGATAGATTGTATTGCACCTGTTTTTATTTGGGGAGGGTTGGTATAACTTAGGAATCTGCATTTGAAATTCTGCGAATGGTCGGCAAAATATACAACGCACGTCTATCACTAAACGAGAACAAATATTTACTTATCATAGTCTAATTCAACTTGAGGGATTCTACTTCGCAAACTTAATTGAGAGGAAGGGCTAGCCTGCTAGTCTTGAGAAATGGCATTTCAAAATTCTGGCTTTTAGTTTGGCCCAAACGCTATCCAAACAATAGCTGTTTGGAAAGGCGCAACTGCTTCAAACACCAAGCAGGTCTCAAAGCCATGAATGTGATCAAGATGGCGCTGAAGGAGATGCTGTTAGTGACATGGTCGCTCTTAATTAAGACGATAATTAAATTCGCGAACATATGCCCGTTAGCATCAAGGCGGGAGAAAGCGGTTTGAAAGATTCCTCTTTGTCGACAATAAAACGACGCCGTCTTAATAAATGGCTTCCTCTTCATATGAACGCTGACTAAGCTTATTAACATCGGACTCTTATGATCGGGTTGGAAATTAACAATTAAAATGTTATATTAATGTTCCAACACACCCACACATTATATAAATAGATGGATCTAGTAAGTCACTCAATAGGAACCCTCAAGTGATCAACATGCTTTGGCAGTATGTTGTGTTGGGGATGATCAACTGGAAACTTGGGGAAAAGCAGGGTCAATGAATAAGTTACGTCTCTAATTTTTGGTGATCACTAAGAAAGTTTGAATTGAAAAAAAAAAGAACAAGAGTGAATGCAGGTAGAAAAAAAGCAAATATATCAATTTAGCATAAACTTGAATTGCAAATCGAATCCCCTACTAAAGGGCAATTGGAAGGGATCAATAAACGAAGATAGGTTTTTCCAAGACATAATAACGAGTGAATGTTCAAATGTTCATCCCTGAAGCGTTGGGGTGTTCTATACGTCCGGTATCCAGAAAGTGTAATGGTTGGCATGTCTGCCTCACATACAGGTGCTGGGTTCAATCTCCGGTATGAGCAGATCAGGGTGGATGCATCACTTTTGTGGACAGCCAAGGGTGTGGTTATGAAAAAACTTAGAGTAAGTCCTGGTCTCGACCCGACCTTAGGCGGTTGTCTCTTCAGAGCATCTATTTAATTACTGTCCAACTACAGCAAAATATGAGACAAGGTCGGGGCTAAACGTGGGGAAATAGGATCAACCCTTCCAAAAATTGCTCCAATCGATGCGACTTTGCCAAGCGCCCGTAGAAGCTAAAGCAACCTCTGCCACGAAAGCGTCCACCAGGGGACCTACTCCTTCAAGTGCAATGGAGCAGTGCTGCCCCGGGGGAACTGACCCCCGTGGCTGGGCTGAGTAATAATAGGAGAGCCCAAGGACGAGTACAAAGGTCTACAATGCGCGTAGCAAAGCGCAGCCTCAGTAAAAAAACCTCATTGTATAACGCTTTGCACCAGCGCACTCGATCTTTGACGTCAACCAGCACACAATCTCCAGCCCATTCGACGGGCAAATGTCAGTACCTGCACCTCGGGCTATGCTGTGGAACAGATACTACACTTTGATCCTGAAGGGAAGGCTAGAAAAATATGAGGTTTTCTCTTCAGAGATATGACTCTTCACATTACTTTACCTATAAGTATGATATATGTTTAGCTAGTCAGCTAGGCGTACAAACTTGAAAAACTGGACAAAATTATGTTGACAGTTTTGAGTGACGGTTTCTAATAGTAGATAGATAGATAGATAGATAGATATATTGATAGATATTATCCATTGGGGATTAGTAGGTCTTTGCAACCAGATACTATTTTGTTCGGAAACAATCTTTGAAAATCTCTATTCTTGGGCCCTATATCATTTTACTTACAAACTTACAGCGAATTGAGTGTATAGATACTTCTAAGTAAATTTGGAGCATTCCCAGACCGAAAAAAGGGTGATGATATTAAGTTAGGTCAAGAGATACGGGGAATTAAAGTGTAAGAGAGTAAGTTGCCTTAATAACGACTTTTCGGTGGGGGATTTCTATGACACACACCACACACACTTATGTATGTAGACATAAATATCCATTTATGTATTTAGAATTGTTTTATATTGTACGTGCCATTTTATGGATATACACAAACGTATGTACACACATACACACATAGAGAATATATACATATGTTTGTTTTTGTCTATGTGTCTGACGCATGTTCTGCAAGTGTACATATACTATAGAAATATGAATTAACACACGCACACACACACACATATATATCGTATTACATTTTTTCTCTATAAGTACATACAGATCTTAATATATATATATATATATATATATATATATATATATATATATATATATATATATATATATATATATACTCATGAGAGAACATAGGTTGAAATATGTCTAAACTTGAACCGTTTCCTATAAAAATGACAAAGAAATTCGCGGAAAATATTATCCTATTCAACATTAATCTCCGATCCGGGATTCCCATCCATTGGAAACCCTCCTCTTCCTCCCAGTTCTCCCTCTTCCACTCATCCATTTATTAAAATACGATCTATAAAACTATTCCAATTGTTTGCTTCTTCCATAACGATTTTAGCGGCCATTTTTCTGCCTCGTCTTCCATTCTTATTTACAAAAAAAGAGCTTTTTTTTTTCTTTATTGCTTTCTGTTAAATTTATCATTTGATCCATTTTTCTTCGTCAAAAGATTTTTATTATTAATAAATCCTTTATTTTCCGCGCTGTACAAGCTATCGAAATACAGACAGTCCCCGGGTTACGAACAAGATCCGTTCCCTGAATCTGCCTTCTAATCGAATCGAATATGTAGTTAAGTCGGAACAGGTACGTACAGTTCTTGTTCGGAGTCCCTGAATCAAATATTTGTCTTCGTTTACCACTTGCAATGCATTCTACGTCATAATCACCTTCACATGCTTCAGGGGCAGCTTTCAAATAATTGAAAAGGCTTCGAGCTTTTTCTTGCACCAGAGTAAGGTTAATAGGCATATCACGCTGATTCTGGTTGTCTAACCGATTTATCCGCAGTCTTTCCATTTCAATAATTAAAACCACTGCGTAATAATTGTAGCTTTCATCAAGGTAGGGCCTAACCTTTCAAACTTGTTTTGATCGTCGACAGACTGTACACTAACGTTTTTCCATTGACCGGTGACGTTTCGACTATTTACGCTCACTTCATCATCTCCAATTTAATTGCGATCGTGATCTTTTTCCTTTTCTTTGCTGCAGCAGTAACAGCACTGGCATCGAATTTTGCATCAGAGTTAGGCTCTGAAGGCATGCTTACAAGGGCAAATAAAATGGAGATTTCAGCACTTACATATTCAACTGAAATCCTCAATGTAATAGGGTTCATCGCAGTCCGTTCATAAGTGCAAGTTATTCATGAGTTCTCAGCCTGGCTACTTACTACGTAGAGAATACACCTCCTGTAAACGTCAGTTATAAATTCGAATTTAGATAGATTCATCTTTATCATTTCAGCAAACATTTTTGTCTAAATCTCTTCCATCTAATGCCGCACTGGTCTAACTCAGATCTAAAATGACTTTTGTTTAATTGATATGTTGGTTGAAATCTGTTTAATTATATTAGAGAGTTCGAGCTGGATAACTTATTAATTATACCTATGTGAGCAAGGGGTTCGAGCATTTGACTATTCAAAAATAATTTTCATTGGATGGGTGATGTTTTCTGAATTCGCTGATAAAGTGGATTTCAGACCTACTGCGAACTGATGTCGCTTATATGGGTCAACTCTGAAGATAAAAAATAAAACGTCCCTCTGCTTTTTGATTATTTAACAACCCCTGCGTCCCATATAAGCAATACTAAGCGATATATTTGCATTAGGTCACTTTATGGGCAAATTCGAAACCTGCAACCCTGCTCTAAAAAATCATAGCTGATTAATTAGAGGCATAAACCCCATCTACAATAAATAATTACAGCAGCCCCCGGTAATGTTTTGAAGTAACTTAATAGCAGCTCGTTTTCATACTATAGTAGAATTATACTAAAGTTCATTAAGAGAAAAGTCATTTCAGATCAAGGTTCATTTAGACTAGAGTGATATCAGACGAAAGTGATTTAGACAAAAATTAGTTTTGCTGAAGTGATATTGGTGCAAATGATGTATATCAAAAATTCATTCTCCTATCGTCCCTGTCTACCTATTAACGTATCTCAACGCGTAACCATTCCACCTGTTGAGAAGTCACGATTCTCCCGAAAATCTGCATTCAAAGCTCTGCGTTGAATCGTCCAAATAAACTGGAATGAGTATATTGAATTATTTGAAACATTTGGTTTTCAAGCTTGTGTCTTAATGAGACAGACATCAATAGAAAGTCTGCGCACACCTCATATAAAGTTGTGACGGTTTGTCTTTCGACAATCTTGGGATTCAAGTCATGTTTCGAATGTAGACCAGAAAAGGTAAATTCATTCCTGGAAACCATTTTTCTTCTTGCATCAGTCAATTTTTCGATATATCTATATTAATTCGATGGCTATCATTTGTAATTTTCTAAAGGAGATATAGACATTGCGTCCGAGTGTGATAATTTACCATGCATAGGGCTGAAACGAATGGTGTTTTGTGATGGAGTGGGTCTTTGCTATAAGGTTGATTTTAAACGTGTAACTGAGTAGAATTCTTTAGGAAGAAGATCAGCTTAGAGTAGATACCAGGCGTGATAAGGAAAGATTAACCTGGGTCAATTTCAGAGAAGGATGAATGCAGCAGAGAGTTTTTCTTACGATATTGTATCCGCTGTGTAAGTTTTATTTGTCCTTAGACAGGCGGTCAGCACTTTCTTTAGGCAAAATCTTGGAATGTTGCTTCAGAGTGTAACAAGTACCGATTGCAAGACAGGATTTCGAGACGTGCAAGACGTAATTCCTTCTTTTCTTTGTTCTAGATTACTGCAATTAGATTTGACGAACGAAAAGAACATCGGAGATCGTTCCGACTAAAACAAGGAATGAAAAGAGCAAAAAAATATGGGGTTGAAAAAAAAAATCGCGAGGAATAATGGAAATACTTGGAACCCCAGAAAGTTTTGAAAATAAGAGGCACGTTTCTGCTCCTACAGACTTATCTTATACGCCGTTTTAAACAGAGAAGATTTTGATGGACAAAGTAGGGATATTTTCGGATAGGCATTTGCTTATCTGAATCCTCGTTCGATGAGGTCGCAAAAGCAGATCGATTGGTTTAGCCGAATGTTTAGTGTCCGACCTCAGAGAAATGCTTTTAGTATTACACGGTCTAGCACGCAGGGCTATTTTATGAGTCGAAACCCTCGTATATATACTACTGAAGAAGAAGAAGAAGAAGAAGAAGAAGAAGAAGAAGAAGAAGAAGAAGAAGAAGAAGAAGAAGAAGAAGAAGAAGAAGAAAAAAGAGGAGGAGGAGGAGTATCTGGAAAAATAGACGAGATAAAGAGGAGAAGGAAGGCGTAGAAAACAAAGAGAAAGATGTCGAAGTGAAGAATATAGAGAAAGAAAGAAAAGAGAAATAGAAAAAAGAAAACGAGTGGAAAAAAAAGAAGAAAAAGAGTTAAAAAGAGAGAAAGAAGATGAAGAGAAGAATGAGCAAGAAGAGGAAGACGATGAGGTTGAAGAAGGAGAAGAAGGAGAAAAAGAAGGGGAGTGGGAAAGAGGTAAAAAGATGAAGAGGAGAATGGACGAAAAGGGGGAGACAATGAGGTTTAAGAAGAGAAAAGAGGAAGAAAAAAGTGTGAAGAAGAAAAAAAACAAAGAAAAAAGACGCCAAAGGAGAAGGAGATTGGAGAAAAAAAGAGTGTGGGGGGAGAGAATAAGATTGGAAGAAGCTCAGCCTAATCTGGTACAAGGCCAGTCGTATGAGTGTCAACCCACGAGCATCAAACTCATTACTGTAATGATAAAACGAAATACTAGCTTATGAACTATTAGTCCATGGCAAGGCACCCAATACTTTTCAACTAAACTAAGCTTATTCAGAACCAAAGGTATCCGAATAAGGCCTCAGTAAAGATAAAATTCTCAACAGCACTATTCCACTAGACTGGTAAGATTATAACTTGTACTAAGTTTTGTTTAGTCAGGCAAAAAGCCATAATTGTTTTGCTCACAGCTAGGGGTCGAACTTCGTAAGATAGGAATGGTCTGTTCGGCTATAATTACATCGCTGAGTAATGCTCAAGATATTTACTAAGGTTTTGAATTAGTCTGACACATGGGCATTTAAGTTTGTTTACAGGGAGGCTCAAAATCACTACAGTAACCTTCAAGACTAGCTTGTTAATCATTACACCATGGTAAAATAACATATTTCCCATTTATCTAACCCAGGATTTCTCGACCTGGGCGATATCGATCACTGGTAAGCGATTTTAGCTCTTAGTTGGGCGGTGAGCAACTATGTAGAAAATAATTGGTACACTAAGATTTTGATAGGTGATATAGGACTTTCAGCATTGAAGTCACTAACTGACGAAAAAATGGTTCAACAGCAACATTATTAATTCACCATGCAGCATTGTAATATCGCACGTTATGTAAGCTGAATGTGTCTGCAATAGCCGTGTCTCACCAGACACAGAGATTGCATTAATGATAATAAAAAATGGTCTGTGAGTGCCAAACATTTGGTGTCCCTACTTTACATTACTTTCATTTAAGGAACGGCAAAAGCTGTTCATTTCTTTTGTTTTTTAAGATTCGGAAATAGTTTGGTATCCTTTTTACTATTTACTACAAGGGTGGGCTGTTGATGATATTCATTTTGAAAGGGGGCAGTGACATCGAAAAGATTGAGAACCACGATTCTTATATATATATATATATATATATATATATATATATATATATATATATATATATATATATATATATATATATATCCGGACCTTCTCTTACCTCTCCTGATTTTGTTTTTCATTCCCCTCTTCTCTGAAATATAATGTGCAATTTCAATGCGTGTTATTTTTGCCCTCCATAGAAAGTTTCGACTGACCCATTCTACGGCCTTCTCCCCGTGTGTAAAGAGATGGACATCTTTCCTGGCAGCGCCAAGATACGGCAACACTTGTGACGTAGTTATTCAATTCATTATATCAACTTCATTTCTTTCCTCTTATAGCTCTTTCTTTTTTTCCTTGCATCTTTTTAAAAAAATGTTCCTCTGAGCACTCAGTCACTCATCATCTTCTCTCCATTGTCTTTTCCAGTCTTTTCTTTTCACATTTTGTCCATCGTTCTTCCGAGCCTGACATCGATCATCATTTATCGATTTGCCGTAAACCAATCTCCCCAATCCGATTCTATTCTCTACTTGTGCGCTGGCCGCCCTCACCAGAAATTCTGGATCCGGAGAGGAGAGATGCAATTACAAAAGTAATAGTCTATGCGAATTGATAGCAGCAGACGAGAGACGGTAGCCATGTTGATGGGTTACGGAGGCAGCGTTACGGAGGGAAATGGCACTGGTAAAAAGATGGGGGCTTGTTGACTAGACAGAGATAATGGTGTAAAGAGTGAAGAAGAAGAAGAAGAAGAAGAAGAAGAAGAAGAAGAAGAAGAAGAAGAAGAACAACAACAACAACAACAACAACAACAACAACAAGAGGAAGAAGAAAAAGAAGAAGAACAAGAACAAGAAGAGAGGGGAAAGGAAGAACAAGAAGAACAAGAAGAACAAGAACAAGAAGAGGAAGAAGGAGGAGAAGAAGAAGAAGAGCAACAACAACAACAACAAGAGGAAGAGGAAGAAGAAGGAGAAGAAGAAAAAGAAGAAGAAGAGCAACAACAATAAAGAAGAAGAAGAAGAAGAAGAAGAAGAAGAAGAAGAAGAAGAAGAAGAAGAAGAAGAAAGGGAGATGAAGAAAAATGAATGGAAGAAGAAAAAGAGAAATAAGAACAAGAAAATTAAAAAGCACAAGAAGAAGAGGAATAACAACAATAACAAATAAGAAAGAACAAAACAAAAAGACGAAGAAACAGGAGAGAAGAAAGAAAATGAAGGATAAAGAGAAAGAAGGACAATTTGAGATTTGAAGAAATTGATAGTTTACTTACCGAGTATCAAAAAGAGGTCTAAGAAAAAGGAACGAAAATTAAAAAAAGAGAGAGAGTTTTGGAAGGACAGTCTCTTGTCTGAGATAGAAGGAAAGAATGGGAAGAAGAAGAAAAGTTCAAATAAGTAGTGTTGAACGATGTGAAGGAAATCTGAGCGACAAAAATGAAGGATAAAAAGTGAAGAATTGTCAGAAGAAGAGGGTGAGATGAAAAGAAAACATGTTTTTACTTTCTTTTTTTTCTCTTTGTCATCCATACCTTCTCTCTATCTTACTCAAAAATTTTCTCACTCGTTCCTTTGTCTTCATTCATTCATGTCGTCATGTGCTTACTGCATAAAGTATACAATCAACGCATAATACCAGCTATGATAGACGGGAGCAAAACCTGGAAACTTACAAAGCCACCCGAAAAAAACAAAAACAAACTCAGAATAACACAGAGGACTATGGAAAAAGCAGTGTTAGGAATATTTCTTAAGGATAGAAAAAGATCAACATGAATTAGTGAGAGGGCCAGGGTGAACGATATCGTACAAGTAAAGAAATAAAAATGGCGAAGGATAGAGCAAATAGTGGGAAGAAAGAACCACGGATTTAGCAAAAGACTTACCAATTGATGTCCGTGAATCAGTAAACGAAATAGGAAAGGATTAAACTCAAGATGGTGATAGAAAGATTCGCCAGTAAGAAATGACAGAGGTTAGAGCAATCATGTTCGTCATGGGAGGAGATAGGAAAAGGCTTTCGTCCAGCAGTGGACCTATTTAGACTATTTTTTAACCTTTCTTATCATTCCTTTTAATATTTGTGTCCAACTGTGAATAGCTCCCTTTATACATTCTGACTTTTTTCCTTCCTTTAAATCTATCTAATCAACTTATAAATATATTTTTACAGTATTTGAGACCTTGTTAGAAACCGTCAACCAAAACTGTCACTAGAACTGCCAATATAAGCATCTTCAGTTTTCTGATTGGCTATGTATGTATGTATCATTAACGCTGTCCGCATGAATTGAGCTAGAGTGCTGAAAATTCTAATCTTCACTCCTTCTTATGTCCAAGAACAACGATGTTTTTTTTTTTCAAATTTCCCCCCCAAAATCTTTTTAGTTGTGATTCAATCAGAAATCCTAGTTTATGTTGAATTGCCCCCTTAGTTTGTTTTTAATCATGTTCATGCTTTTTTAAAAATTTTGTAGCGATCACTGCCCAGCAAAAGGCAGGAGAAGTAGGCAAATTCCAATTTCATTAATTGATCACCCTAAACACAACATGCTGTCAAAGAATGTTGACCTTTTTTTTCATTGAGTGACAGACCAGACTTGCTTCTTTTTGATTTTTCCTCCATTTAAAAAAAAAAAGAAAAAAAGAAAGAAAGAAAAGAAGGAAAACAAGGAATGAATAAAGGATCTTAGCTGAGAAGACAATGATCGAGATGACAATTTAATAAATAAATAATGACCGGTTGGAGAAAAACTAATACAATGGCGCGAAAGAATTATAATCAACGGTACAGATTCCGACAAGGTGAAAAAGAAAAGTGCTTAGTCACTTTACTATAGTTCAACATTTTCTTTCCTCCCACGTCAGCTTTTCGCCGCCATTTTAACATCTATTCGGACCTCACCTCGTTGCCTGTGAACCACCTTCCACCACCGATCTCCTCTTGTCTTGTCTCGGCTCTTCTCAGCCGCTCGACAGACATAATTATTAAATCCACTTCCGGTGAGGGCAGCCTCGGTGTCAGCATGGAACGTCTGTCACGGAGAGATGCTTCTCTGCTTTTCTTAATGGAGGTTGGCTTTTCGGCCCGATAACCCCGAATCACCAGTCTTTATTCACCTCTCGACCGGCTGGCTCGTTTTTCTTCGGGCAACTTGCAGTCTATTAACTCAAGTGCCATTGTCTTTCTAATTCGCAAATCCGCTGCGGGGTGGGGGTTGGATATCAATGTCACTGAAGGGTTGAGGCATGGAATGACAAAAACACCGAAGACGGGAATAAACAGACGGAGACAAAACATTGGCAATCTTGAATACATTATATACCAGGCTGAAGTGTACGGAGATAATACATCCCCATTTTAAGACGTTCTGGGAAAGCCGATATATACATATATATATGAGTGGATGTGTGTGTGTGTTTGTGTGTGTTATGGTTATTATTGATTAAGATCATTTGGAAAATTCTGATGGTATTTGATATCTAATATTGTTAATAGTCAAGTTTATCGATTTACAGTTAGATTGTTATAGTATTTTCCAAATAATGTCCTAATAATCTCATAGAGAAAAGGCATGAAACAAATTTGTAGTAAGGATTCCATAAGTATTTATCATACTAGCCCCATTCTATAAAAATATCAAGCACTTTTATTATAAACAAAACTTTCATATCATTATCATAAGAATATATATATATATATATATATATATATATATATATATATATATATATATATATATATATATATATATATATATATATATATCAGGTTTACTTTAGAGCTTTCTGGTGTGAAACAAGGAGTAACAAAACCATGTTCTGCCATTTAGGCGATTGTTAGCTATTATGTTTGGGAAAGTCACTTTAAAATAAATTATTTCATCAGATTATTGGTATTCTTAGGGGGTTTGACCCTGTGCCTCTCTGGACAAATTTGTATCTACATAGACATGAATATCTATTCATGTCGTCTTCTATCAGAACTTGTATAAAGCGAGCTCGTGCATTTCTGGGTTGTACACGTTTTTTCAATGACATTTGTTGTCTTAATGATAGAGGAAATTCGGAAAATCTAATAGTTCTATTCACCCTAAAGGTATTGAACCAAAGTATGAACTTAACGGAATGCAAAACTTTAGGTATCAGAATCGAAAATGGAGTTTTTGCCTATAAAATACTTGACAAAGGAGATTCATTTTCATTATTTATTGTACTTAAGGACTTCAGAACAAATAGTATTCCATTTCATGTACATTCATGAAAGTCATAATAGGATATTTAAGGGTCGCACGAGCCACACTTTGATTCGTCGATTTTATTACCGATAATTGTTGCTTTAGTTATAATAATGGTCAATTCGAGTCCGTAGGATTTTTAGGTAATCTAATAAAGACATGACCAGATATCCTGTTCCCTTTAAAACTCAAAAGGTTGACCACAACGAAATAATGGCGAAAATTGAAGAATATGTTAACGAGAGTATAGAAAAATGAAGAAAGTATAAGTTATTGAATAAGAAATGAAAAAATATTAATATTTTAAGGAAGATGGGTAACCAAACAAGATTCAATCCTTATCCGTGTGAAAGATCATTGAATTTGCTCAAACCAGGGAAAAGGGAAAAAATTGGCTCTGGTACATTCGTCCTACTGATAGGTGGACGAGCGGGCCTGGAGATCGATCATTTGATATCAAATAACAAAGGTCCGAAGTATATTGATAGTATAGTCAACGATGTGTTATCAATTACTACAATGCTATTTGGTCTCGTCTCAACCATATATGAAAGGTTAGTTTACTTGTAAGAAAATCAAGATGTTGATAGAAGTGAAATAGAATGAGACGCGGATAAATCAATCTGAGGTTTGTGATTTAAGAAAATTTTGTCAAATTATTCGGTAGATAATCAAACCTAACAATTTCCCTGATTAACTTATCTTAAAAGTGATATCATAGGTTGGTTGCAATCTAAGTTTAAGACCGTCATTACAGATTCAATATTCATTTAACCGAAAAGACACGAAACACAAATCGTTACCGTTGTTATATTTTTTATCCTCCATAGTCAAATACATTTTCTGTGCAACCTAAGTTGGTAATTCTTTTCTTCCAAGAAATGAATTGTATAGTATTAAATAATATCCATATGCAATAAATCATGATGATAACCGTTTGAAAGTAACTACTTGTATTATGACACAATGATAAAGATAATTGAATAAAGCTATATATTAAAATCCCAGATTAAAGGATGGTGGTACTTGGTTGGCACTCCTGGGGGGGGGCATGTTGATATAACCATTTTGTTTTTAAGTCCCCAAAACGGTTACATGGTAAACAACTGATGATCCTAGCAAGGAAAGTTCATACATAGTACCATGATATCTAATTCAATATAAAACATAAAACCCATAGATAAACTCACGTAAATTGCATTAACAGACATCTGGAAATTATTGACTGGAATCTGAATTATGGAATTTAAAAAAAAAATTAGTGTTCAAAGCTCTAAAGAATTTATATATATATATGTGTGTATATGGATGTATGTATTTAATGACTATGTCAGCCAACCGTCTCACCCTTTTCACCACAGAGGCAAAATTGATTTTTCAGTGATTTTTTTCTATCTCCTCAGGCCTAATTAATCTTGTTGCATCTGTTATTGACTGCAAAGGTCAGCGATTCTTTTTTTGATGTGTCATCCACCCAATTCATTGCTGTTTGTCTGCGATATTTCTATCTGTTTTTCTACATAATACTTTCAGTGTTTCATTTTCCCATTTCCTCTCTTTGTTGTCTTTATTGCAATTATCCTCCTTTTATTTCATTTTTCGGGGACTTCTATTCCTTTCAATCATTCTTGATTTAGCTGAGCCTATCTAAGGGTCATCGTGATGAGCCTTTTGCACCAGTATCCTTAGAATCAGTTTTGATATTCACCTATCCAGTTATTCATTTTCCTGTTTATAATTCTTTTGTCTATCCCATTGATATCGTGTAGTTGTCATTGGGGATCGAGTGAAATTCGATCGTGGTTTCTTCATTCTGTTTTCTGATTCCGCAATCAATTACACCAGGAATCATAAGTGCTTTTGCGGACAGCTGCTAGCCATGAAGGAAGTTACTAAAAAAGAAGGAAATCTTGGTTCAGTGGTAGAAAAAAAAACGTACAAGTCTTCAACGGTAATAGAAAAAAAAGCCATAAACATATGATGTCCACTCAAGACGAAGTCAAGTCAGGCGAGATTATGGAACCTCAGAAACGAGATTTTAAGAGCTTAGATGCCCGGGAAATGGTACATTGTATCGCTGATTGCATCTGATGTTCCAACAGCTGAGCATTCTGGCTGGAAGGAATTGTGACAGATAGAATATCGATACGGAATGAGTTACTGTATATATGTATCAGTCCACCTCGGTCTCTTTTTATCTATTTGAATATGTCCGTCTAAGGAACAATCTCTCTCTCTCTTTCTTTCTATCTATCTATCTATCTATCTATCTATATCTATATCTATATATATAAGACTTTTAATGCTGATCAATAAATCAATCGATTAATTATTCGTATATCTATCTATACACCGCAGTCTGCTTCGGTCTGCTCATATCTCTCTATCCATCTCTACTTGTATATAAAACATTACTTGAATATGCATATCTACCTAATATTTATCTACCTCTCACCCCCCCTCTCCTCCTTTCTCTCCTTATCTGCTCCTGTTTCTGTCAGTTGGTCTATTTTTCAATTTATCTATCTTCTTAATCATTATAATCTTGCTATTGCTACCTTTCTCTCGTCTCAATCCTTTTTCAACATCTCTACTTCCCCGGTCATCCCAAATACGCTTTATCCTCCCCCAGTCTTTCCAACCTTTCCAACTTCTTTCAATTCTCTTGTTGAAACTCTTCCGATCTACTTGAGACTTCACGAAGCATATCTCGCCATTTCTCGCGCCCGTCCCTCTCCATTCCGTAGAGATCCCCGAGTTTCTGTCAAACCCCATGTTACAATTGTCATAAGTAGTCTCTTTGTTGACACCTTTCCCCCCTTTAGCTAGCTAAATTTCCTTTCGTTCTCTTTTCTCCAGATTCCAGCTTTTATTGGAGACCGGATGAAAGGCTTTTTACATTTTTGAAAAATATAAACCAATAAAATCAACCAAGATGAAGAACATTAGACAGAAAATGGTTCATATAAATAAATATATACACGTGTGCATACATTTGTATATACATGTATGTATATGTACATGTAGGTATTTATCCACCTCTCCTCAAGGGTGCGATGCAGTTGTTCTCAACAGGGGGCAATATCTTTCCCAGGGAAGGGGGCAAAAGCTGACCTTGGGGTGAAAAAAATGGATTTTTTTAATGCTAGTCGTTAGTCAAGAAATGAAGATAAACTATTCCCATTTGTTAATTACAAGGTATTATCTTTTAAAAAATTGTTTCAATTATCAATTTCGTGTCTGTTATCATTTTAGGTAAGTTTTTCTGAAAATTTAAATATCTATCGTGAGCAATTGAATTGTTGTAATCAATACATTGCATCCTATAATAGGAAACAACGTTCCTTTTGAAATATGTACGTTCAAGTTACTTGATGTGAGCATTTATTTGGTAACCGGCAGCAGGTATTACAGGAGAGTCATTCTCGACGTAGGCAACATTGTCCTGAAGGGGACGAAAATTGAGTTTAAGGGGCGTTAGGTTTAAGAAATAGCCTTAAGGGTTCGATAAGAAAGAAAATTAAAAAAAGAGAAACCCTGGCGTAATGTAACACTGGATTGCGTTCGAAGTAGTGGCCCATACGCGTACATGTGCGCTTGAACAAAAATTGCCCAGTACCTGCTAACAATGTCACAAAGTCGTCAGAGCAAGCCTGACCCTCCCCTTTTTTTGCAATGTGGAGGTGCTTCCTCGGGGCAACTCCCCATCCCCCAAACTTGGCAATATATATGTATATCCTTTTGAGACCACAGGTCGCATCAGCATAATCAAGGATGCACGTATGTTTGCATTTGAAGTGGTGTCCATATGTTTGTAAAATTTCACCATTGAAAAGATGATTTATATTACCGCTGAGTTTCCGCCGTCTCCTTCGAAGCAATCTCCTTGGACAAGAGTATGGCAATCCCATGAAGTGCACAGCGCACTCAGCAAAAGTCCGTAAATCATTTGATTCGTAATCACAATTCAAATGTCCTACCATTCTGCGTGGGAACTCGCACGAACGAACGTATACCTATATGTCCGTAGTATAATGATGGAAAAAGCATTTATTTCACCCAACAAATATAAATTGTAAAAACACTTCTTTTGTGTCAATGCATTATTTTTGTTGTAAATATATTGATAGATAGATTGATAGATATGCATGAACAGACTGATATATATATATATATATATATATATATATATATATATATATATATATATATATATATATATATGTATATATATATATATATATATATATATATATATATATATGTATATATATATATATATATATATATATATATATAGATAGATAGATAGATAGATAGATAGATAGAAAGATAGATAGATAGATAGATGGGGGATAGACAAAGAAACTGAGTTAACCAACTCGGTACAATAACATATCGAAAAATGCCGTTGAGATTTGAACATAATCATAGATTTCGTAACCTTAGATGGACATATAGATAGAGAAATAAATAATGTGGAGACCGAGATGAATAGATAGATAGATAGATAGATAGATAGATAGATAGATAGATGGATCAAATTTTCGAGCTTTCGTAGGTTAAAGCTGATGAGATGAAATTGAAAAAGCTTGTAATTCCTCGTTGCTATAGAGATCTATGAGCACGTTAAGAACTTTTGCTGTTGCCTTCTGAAAAACGATGAAAAGATTGCCGATCAATTCGGTATAATGTTATCCAATTCTTTGAATCGTTAATGCGTTGAAGGGCTGCAAACAGCCGCCAGTTCTGGCGAAATGTTTCGTTTGCAAACGAAAACGCCATTACGGATATTTCAAAAACACTCATTCATTGATGGCTTTGTAACAGGGTTATATAAAATAGGCTGAACAGTTTGTTAAGCGCAATCTTTTTCTTTTTATAATGGTTAGCTTGTTTTGCACCATCCTGTATTCCATCAATTGAAAGGAGCAATCTACAGAGAGCTAAAAAATATTTAAGATAAAGGACGTAATCAGGGTAATGTTAGATCGAATGTCTATATGGAGACAAGGTAAAAATTGTTACACCTTGGTCAGGAAGTTTTCTATCATCCACCATATTCAACTGATATTGGAGCTCCCGATTGAAAGATAAGTTGAACACTGATGTAAATAAAAGACTAAACATTCTGTTTGCCTTATTTTGTACAAACTGGTATGAACCCATGATGTTTCAGATATAAACAAAATAGCTCACTACTGAATTCGATTTCAGTTAACTATGGCAGTGCCCGTCCCAAAGGTACTTGTTTTGGGAGGTTCGAACTAAAAGGTGTCCACACCAAGTCATCATTATAGTTATTTAAAAGTATTATCCGTACGTTGCACTTCATAGTGTTTACGTTGCTCTCTTCAGTGTTTCCAATTTACATATCTTATATATGAATTTGAATAATTCCTAAGGAAATATAGATAAGAGAACAACAAAGTCAAAATTGGCTGCGCTAGTATCAAACTCCCTAACTTCATCAAAATCTAAAAGCAGCACGAAAGGAAAGGGAATTTATTTCTCTATTCAATGTGATTCCAAAACGACGAATCCCATTTCAACCCGATAATAAGCAGTTCCCAGAAATGGGATTTGCAAACTTTACCCAAACAATTCGACCTCAGTTGAGAGAGTGACTTCATCAACAGTTTCTGCACCTATGACGTCGCTGGGATTTTAGTGGGGACATTGTCATCGTTGGGACATACAAAAGCAAAAAAAAAAATCAAGGCTCAAATAGTTTGATCGTCCAAGCAATTGTCATTGATCCAAATGAGAATCTCTCTTCAAGGTTGTGAAAAAATACATTTGGATCTATAGATTTAGGTGGGTCACGCATCACAGTCTGCGATAACGTATGGTCTTCTAGAAAAAGTGAATCTGTCGAATCATGGATTCAGCAATTCCGAACAATTACATAATTTTTCATTTTATTTCAGTTCCACACAGAGAACCTTCATAATGGAACTGATATAAAGTGAAGAAATGTGTAATTGTTTGGAATAGCTATATTTAAACGTTTTTGTCAAATTACGCGAGGGAAATAATCTGGATAGACACTGTACATGATAGACATGTAAATTACACATACAGTTTGGTACAAATCTAAAACTATTCACTTTGATTTTACACGAGTTTGTTAAGAGACAGAAAATAACTTTTAATAATAATTTCTGATATTATTCATTTTATAGTGTTTTAGTTGTTAACAGCAACCCCAAAACTGACACTCATCCCCGTACTAACCCTAAATCATATCCTTCATATTTTCGAGAAAATTCAACAGTAGCAGCAGCTTATTGTGTATAGCATCTATATTAGTAACCTCACTTGCATAATATTGTAAAAATGTTTTAATGTACCTATTCCAAACAATTAGCAGAAATTGGATAATCATCAGAACCCTATCCTAAATTTGCAAAAAAATTGATAGGGAGTTTACAGACTGTTTTTAGTGTAATAAATGTCCGATGTCCATAGGGGAGAGCTTTGAAATGGACTATGGTGGGATTGCTCATATTTGTCGGCCAGACCTTGCAAACAACCATCTACTATCAGTGTGAAAACTCAATACAATTATGAAGACAACAATATGTATATAATGCACGTATATCTACGTGACTGAGATCTTATGTGCGTTTATATTTGTCCGTGGGAGATTTTATGCGTCTATGTGTTTGTGCATGTATCCGATTGCATGTGTATATATCTAAGTGAATTTCTCTGTGCACGCTTGTTCTTGCCTAAATATCTTTGTACGAGCGTGGATCTATCTCTTGGCTCTTGTGTGTGTACTTATATATGCAGGGTGTGATCACACAGCTCTTGCCTGAAATTGTATACGAATGTATAAGAAGTGTCTACAAATATTAATACCCTCATTGCCAAGCAGGCGTGTCCTTGTATAAGACCATGTGAATGAGTCAGTGTTTTCAGGTGTGTTCTCAGATACACACACACATACACACACACTCACAAATATGTACATATCTAAATATTCATGTATATATATGTATATATATATATATATATATATATATATATATGGTGGGGGAATGAGATTGGCTCAGTTGTTACAGGAGAGGACGGTGATGTCTGATTTACCTGTCAATATCTATAAAGCTTCATCACCTGAGAAGCATTTATTGGTGTAATGAAGGACGACGTAAAAAGCGAACAAAAAAAAATTCCATAATAGAGGATCGAGAATGGCGGGAAAAGATGGCAAATTGGCGGGAAAAGCAAAGAGAAAAATGGTGCTGTGAGACTGATTAAAGTTAACCGATGGTGATTTAAAGAGCAGGGAATGGAGGAGGAACGAACGAAAGAAAGAAAGGAAGGAAGTAAGAAAGAAATGAATGGAGGAAAGAAAAACAAGGAAAGGAGGAAGTAAGGAAGGAAGGGGAAGGAAGGGAGGAAGGAAAGCACAGGAGGCAAGGAAAGAGTTAGTCTAGGGTATTTGATGAAAAGAGACAGAAAGGAGATTTTTGAAAGCGACAACAGAGATAGGACATAAAAGAAGGTAAACAATTGAAAAACGATTGAAAAAAAGAAAGAGATAGAGGTACGAATGAAAAATGATGGAGACGGATGGAGTGAAAGAAAAGAGAAAAAAAGGATGATAATTACAATAATGGGAACGTATCGGTGTTTGGAAAACTGGAAAAAAAGATGGAGAGAAATTTGAATAAAAGAAGATTCCATTTAGATATCTCACCATCTCGCTTCTAAATGTCTACGTCTTCATTTTTTCAACTTCCCCTCTTCATTCTACAACGCCTTCTTCAAGTTATTATAATTATTATTATTATCTAATAATAACATAGAACAATGCAAATTAAGAGAACAAGTTTAAAACGGTTAAATAAAGGCAATAAACAGGAAAATCACGCACTCATACACACACACACACACACACACACACATATATATATATATGTATATATGTGTTTGTGTGTGTGTATATATATATATATATATATATATATATATATATAATGGAGTAAGGATTCGCTACATAGTGGCGTTTATTAAATAAACCCATCATATATCGGATACGGTATCATATTATATTGTTTTCATGATTTTTATTATATATATATATATATGTGTGTAAGGGGAGAGAGAGATGGGGAGTCTAGAGAGTTTTACAGCTTTAAACTGTAAATATATATAGAAAAGAAATTCAAAATCAATGTTATTTCAGTCAATTATTTCTGTTAATTTCTGTTTAATTTAATTCAAGTTTCTGGTGTAAGCTTTTCGAAGGGTTTTGTGTTTGACACAGAATAAGTATACCTTGGTATTATTAGTGAATTTTACTTGTTGGGATCATCAGGGTTTCACCAAGGTGCCGTTTCGGGGATTCAAAAACATATGTATATACAGAGAGACCAATAAAACCCATGGAAATACCCACATTTATTTTTGAAACTACAATATATGCAGATCAAAACAAATATTATTTCAGAGGGAATAAATACAAAATAAAAAAAAAAAACGAAGCAAAAACAGACGAATATAAATGAGTATTTTTTTAAAAATTTGAATTAATTGATATTTTTTGTAATACATTTCAATAAAATTATCTTACCACAATTATGCATATTTATCAGCAATAGATAGCGGGTTTCACGAACTGTCAAAACAAAAAAATAAACAAAAGAGTGAGTGTCCATTATATTGATAGAATAACCAACTCACAAAAAAGACAGAAAAAAACATACCAAATAAGAAAAAGAAAGCTAGTGAAAGAGAAGAACCTGATTGAGTTAAGGCAATTGAAAAAGAAGAAAAAATGTTTCTTGTCGAATCTGTCCACTAGAATTGAGCACTACGCCATGATGGCGACTGTGCAAGTCATCACATAAGTATGTTCCATTAAAAGCCTATCGTCAAAAAGTGATTCGGTCATTAACAGTAAATGACTTATTATTTTATCGGTGCGGGGAAACGTATTCACGCTATTTAAAAAATTATTTCCACTATTTGTAGGCAGAAAGACAAGAGGAAAAACGTAAAATGAAGGTAGGAGAGGGGAAGATTTGAAATGTGTCCACAGTTTTCCCGACATTATCAAGTTGAACATCGCCACCGACGCGGATGTTTACGCATGCGCAGGGACAGTCAGGTAAGCGTCATTGCAACCAGTGACAAATACAATATGACACCAGTGTTTACCCAGACGTAACTAGACAGCCAATATCATAGAAAACAGCGTTTATATATGCTAAAATAATCTGGAACCCACATGCAGTAATATGCAAACTAGTTTTGCAAGACATGAATGAAGAAGCCCTCCTTCTGTCTCGACAGTCAATGGAACAACACCGATGTAACCTTTCCAGGGCGTAAGCCTGGACCAAGCATATGGATCCCGGGATGACCAGTCAACTAAATCTTCGACCAAGCCAGGCTCATGTAGTACAGAGGGAAGCTTGATGTTTGGCTTCAGTTTGATGACAGGAGCTCCTGGAAATATGTCAAAGATGACACCCAACCACCTAAAGTGGGTTTCACTCCCCAGTTTAGAATCTGTGGTCTTTTCCTAGACTGGATTTTCTTCCCAAGGTAAGAGAGCTCAGTCTGCTCCGCTATTTTAACCAAAGCTCGCGTAGAAGTGATAGATTCATGCATCTCCCAAGGGTGAAATAAACGTGAACAGCTTTTGACCAGAGTTCGAACTCGTCTTGCCAATTCTATTGTCCTCACTGTTAACCTCTACGCCACTCACAACTGCAATGACATGGATGGAAAATCATTCTCTCTCTGGGTACACAATGAATTCGGTCACGTGCCATACATAGTCAAAGCAACCATTATTTACATATCTAAAGATTCACAATAAGTTTTTGTCTTGCTTTTCCATGACTTGTAGGTTGTTGGTGTGTCATGCTATGCTCTTGTCCTTCGTGGCATCTCAAAGATTATTTTTTTCTTGGGGATGCGATTCTCCTTTTTCCAGGTATCATAAGCAGGACCTGGCACTTGATATTAACAAGAAAAAGACGCTGATCGAGTAAAAACTCTGAAACTTCTTATTTTTTTCTCCACACACTTGCACACACACATATATTTCAAGAGAGACATAGAAAGATACATGATGTATATGCAAGTCTAAACAATTATAAATCTATATATTTATATATGTAAGCTGATACATCAAACATATATATTTGCATAAAATCCGATATCAATATATATATATATATATATATATATATATATATATATATATATATATATATATATATATATATATTTGCACACAATTCTCTGTTTATGCAATGCCGTAGGTGAACCGAACTGAAGTGGAAGGAACTGCTTTATCTTTCCTGATTTGCATATGTAAATAAGGATAGCCACAAATCTCGAATTCGGTTTTCCAGGTGCCGCGAGATTTCAACAAATGCGTCAGAATGGCACGGGAATCAACAGCTCGCAGGAGAGAAAATAAAGAAGACGCCATTTTTTTGTGATAAAAATTTAGAAATGATATAAAAAAAACATTCACAAGTGCGTAACACACATAAATGCACGTCACTGCTCTGTGAAGTAATAGTTAACGAACTAGTCAAGCAGAACATTACATAGTATAATGAGCTCGATCCTCATTGGGTACCGAACTAATGTAGCTTTCTTCCAGTACGCTAAGCTCTAACTTTTGAAAGATCTTGAGTTGATTTTAATCACACTTCTGAAATGTTAAGATATTCGTGGTGGCTCATATTTAATACCATCTCTTTAATACCATTTCCAATACCACTACGATTGAAACATCTCTCTGTTTGTATGTATGTGTTTGTACTTGTATTGATCGACAACAGGCCATTGTATGGGGTTGATATTTGCCAGGTATATTAGTCAGTACACAAGGCAGTGTAGTGTCGAGTCTGAAGTGGTTTGATCATCGGTTCTCGGGAAATCTAATAAGAATAAATTTTTAAAAAATATAGTTTATAGATTTTTTAAAATCCAGAATCATTGATCTGAATTTAGATCTAAATTTTGATATAGATTATCTAGATTGGTAATACTAAAGAGAAGTAACTGGAATACTTCGAAGTCGTTGTTTTGTGCAATGGACGGATAATTATCAATCATGATTGTGATAGCTGGCTCCTAAACACACCATAAAATCTGACCCTCTCCAAACATGCACCTTTGGGACGGTCACTGCCCTTCAATGATTAAATCAGATGTTTATATTCTGTACCTACATTTTGTTTAGTACCAAGACTGATCAACAAAGGGCGGAGTTGTTCAGTGGAAGAAAAAGGAAACGTGCCTCAAAAAGTTCAATATCCATTTGTTAGAATAATACTTGTGATCTTCACTTGACACTCACAATTGTGAAAGTCTTACGAAATCTTACTTGATATCCTTCCAAAGTTTTGCTTGGACAAGTGAAGCTTCTTCGTCTTGTTAATGCATTCATTACAACGTTTCGGTCCACCAGTTTTGTAGCCTTCTTCAGCAGTATAATAGGCGAGAAAAAGAAAAGGTCTTTTTTTCAAATAAAAACAAAACAAAAACAAAATGGCGAGAGAAAATGGTCGCTCACATATTATAGAGTTAACCGGGTAGCAAATCGAACGGTCGAGCACGTAAATGAACCAAGAAAATCATTTGCTACTTGGAGCTGAGAAAAGACCACTATATCTACCAAGGACAACAAATCTCCATTAAATTTTCAGAAGAAGAATCGATCAAGCAAAAAATCTTTCTAGGTTGGTAGTCTTTCAGCAAAGGAAACTTCACCAACGAGAACAGGAAAATTCTATAAGTCCCGAAAAGTATCGTCTGCAACTATTCCATCCTACCGATAGTCATATATTGACCTGAAACATGGAACTTGAACCAAAAGATTGACCCTCAAACTGAGGACCATGCAACACGAAAGCCAGCACAGTACATTAGAGAAGAGAGTCATCATAAAATCCATTAAAAAACTCGAACGGCCGTGAGCTGGTCATGCTGCAAGAATGTCAGGAAACATACTACAGCTCAAAACATGGATTCACAGAGATCATATGTAGAACTATGGCTGACCGAAAATAAGATGGCGTTACGAACTGGACAAATTCAGAAAATCCTTGCTCCACGACGCTAATTACAAAATAATCTGGCGAATCGTTGGGACGATGTATGTTCCATGACGGACGATAAAAGGCTGATGATGATGATTATAAGATCGGGGCAGAACGAATATTGTCTAATCTAATGTATATGATGGACAAAGGATTCGCCACACCAACACGTTTATGTTTCTCCTTTTTTGGAGCTTCTTCAAGCGAATGATTTGGTTCATTTAGGATTTCTGTTCGGGACATTTTTGGGGTTGTTGGTTTTATTTTTCTAGGTGCTAGGATTTTTCTTTCTTTCTATCTATATATTTTTTTGTTTTTTGTTTTATCTAGTGGGGATTTTGTACTTGCTGGTAGTTATAAACTATGACGGAATGGTGTAAACATTTTCATTATCAGTATATACTTGATCCATCAGTTCTTTGTGCTATTTTTCCTCTCTGAGAATATTTTATTCTCACTTAAATCTGTTTCCCAATGTTAGGGTTCCTCTTTTATATGACCTTATTTGTTGATTTAATTCCACATATCGAAGATAAATATGGTGATTTGGTTGTTCTTTGAAGTCGGGGGGGGTATGATATCGATGGTGGTCAATTTTTAGTATATCTATAAGTGGGTTGTTGAGTTATATTTGTCAATAGAAATTTCGAGCAATGCCGGCATTTTAACACTACTTCATTTTTTGTTTGATAATTCTGTTTTTTTGTTTTGCTCCATTAGCAAAAGTGAGGATTTCAAATTTCTCATTTAGACGTAGACAACATAGGCAAAATGAGGCACACCTTTATCATGAAATTTACGCAAAGACCGAATGATACTTACAAAGCTAGAACGTCACTGGTTTTCAGGATCCTTTTTTTTACGTTTGTCTTCGAAAATCTCGAAAAATACTAACATTTTTCTTTTTTTTTTCGTTCTCTTTCGTTTTCTTATTTCTTTCTTCTGTATTTCTCTCTTCTATCTGCTCCTCATTTGTTCGTTTAATTTTCCATTTCATTTTTTCTTTCTTTCATTAATTTCCTTTCTTCCTTCTTTCTTTATTTCCTTACTTTTTAATCTGAATTTCATATATTCTTTGAAGCTTCCATTTTCAATCTCTTTTTTCCCCTTCCTTTCCTTTCTTTACCTGTTGTCTTTTATTTATTACTCATTTATTTTCATGTTTCAATCCTTCATTCTTTTCCTCTGACTTTTCACTTGATTCATTTTTGACTTCTTTTCTTTACTTATTCCTTTGGACTTCACGCTTTTAATGTTTTTTTTCTTTTGACAAGTAATGGGGATTCTTTCATATTACTTCAATTCCTTTCTACTTCTTTATTCCATCTTTCCTTCCTTCATTCTATCTTTCTTCTATTCGTTCTTTCATTCTTTCCCCCTTTCACTCTTTCTTTCTTCTATTTTTTCTTTCTCTCTGTCATTATTCTCTCTTTTTCAACATTCCCTCATTTTTTTCATTCTTGCGGTCATTCTTTTTTATTTCATTTCTTCTTTCATTCTTCATTCTTTTCTCTTTTTTTCTTTCCCTTCTTTCTTATTTTTATCTTCTTTCCCTCAATAATTCTTTCTTTCTATCTTCTTTCATTCTTTTTTCTTCCCATCACCCTTTCTTTCTTTCATTTTTCTTCCATGTTTCTTTCATTCATTCTTTCTTTCTCTCTGTTTTTTTTATTCATTCTTGCTCTCTTCCTCTCTGTTTCTTTTTTCATTCTTTTTCCTCTCATTCTTTCTTTCTTTCATTCTTTGTACTATTCCTTGTTTATTTCATTTTTTCTTTCATTCTTGCTCTTTTCCTTCCTCTTTCTTATCTTTTCTTTCTTTTTTTTTGTACCTGACTGCTCTCTCATTAATTCTTTTTTATTTCACTTTTCCCATTTTTTCATTCTTTGAATTTTTCTATCTTCTTTCTCTCATTCCTTCGTCCATTCTTCCATTCTTACATCCTGTCTTCCTTTTATCATTTATTACATTCTTTCTTTCTTTTTCTTTCTGTCTTTTTCTTTTATTCTTTCTTTCTGCTTTTTTTCCTTTCTGTTTTCTCTCATTCTATTTCTCTTTTTCGCTCATTTGAGATCCTGGCATATTATTAAAAACCGTTTATCAAAACTATCATTCTAGGTTTTTTTCCAGTTTTCAAATTGGTCTGGCGGACTATGTATGTATCATGTGTCCAGGCAATGGAACTGAAGGATTGAAATTTAAACATCTTATATTTACTCCTTATAATGTTTAGAAAAGAAAAAAAAGCTGTTTTGTAATTTGAACCCGTCTTATAGGGTCTTTGTGTGTGTGTGTGTGTGTGTATGTGTGTGTGTGTGTATGTGTTGGGGAAATCTACAATGTAGATTTAAACTAATTTAGACCTTTGTTTATATCTAGCGTTTATTTTTTGAGAATTTCGACTTTTTTCAGCCCACAAAAAGGCCAGAGAAATAATTAATTCATTGATCATCTTTTTTCCAATTTTGTTAATCGATCGACCCCAACACAGTATACATTGGTCACCTGACCGTTTTTTTTAAGTGAGTGACTAACCAAACTTGTCTTCCTTTTTCTATTCTCTTTTCGAAAGAAACATCCCAACTTTTGCTCACCTCAATTCATCTTCGCCTTTTTTTCTTTCTTGTGGCAATTTTCGCTGTTTCTTATTGCTATCTGTAATCCATCGACCAATTTATAATTCTGAAAGGATATCCTTCGTCTCTATATTTGTATCGATAGACATGAACAGGCTGATGAAGGTAGTTAGATCGATAGACAGATCAATGGATACATAGATAGATGGATAGAAGCATAGATACATGATGATATGAATCGACTGATGAAGACACCCCCATATACATATATATATATATATATATATATATATATATCATTGTGTCATCTACAGACAGCTGAATCGATGTATTACATCTTTTCAGTGTGGCTATAGACTTTATCCCATCCTGTACCACGAAACCCTCACATCGGAGGCCGATATCCTACCTCTGGACTACGGAACTGAGTGGCCAGTAAGGCTGAATTTAAGCGATATATTCATTTACTCAGAAACTCCTCATCCACCAGAGTGCTCACATCAACAGTCTTTTAACATATGTCGTTGGACATAGATCTTCTCCAGGATCCAGGATTCGCCACAATTCTCTATCACGGGTGTTATATATATATATATATATATATATATATATATATATATATATATATATATATATATTATTCCTAATATCGTGATTGTTTCTTGTGCTTCTATCTCCGGTCCCCGTTTCATCATTATTTTCAGTGCTTAACTATCACCTTTCTTCTCTTCTTTTTTTTTTTTTTTTACCTTTCCTTCTCTTCTTTTCTCTAAAATACCACTTCAACCCCCTCCCCTTGACAAACACCTACCACCACCGCCCCATTCAGCCTCCTTTTCATTTAATCCCATCACGGACCAATCAGCGTCGTTATTGTGAGGACGACATTTCGCTTAATGCCGTCCGCACTGACTTCACAAACGTGATCCCATCTTCCAAACACGAAATTCAATTTAAGAATGTGAAAAATTACACACAACCCGCCGTGCACAGCCCCCCTCCGCACCGACCTCCTGTCCTGACGACCAAGCGGCCATCAAATATGGCGGCCGACAAACACCCGCACGCCAAGCGTCCTCTTCTTTGGCGGGAAAATGGATTTGTCGCTATAATTACTCTTTCTGTATAACCACAGGAATCACACGTGTGACTTTAATTGTAAAGGTCCGTCTGTTCGTGTGTGTGCATGTGTGTGAATATGTCTACATGCTTTTTTAAGTGCAATTCTGCTCACGCATGTTTGTGTGTGTCAGCGTGTGTGCATGTTTATGTAATTTTATTTTCGTGTGTGATTGTACTTACGTGTGCTCACGTTTGCCTGTGAATGTGTGAATTTATTTTCAAGTGTAATTATTCTTGCGGGTATTTGTGTGTGTGCGCATGTGTGTTGGCGTGCATGTGGGCTCGTGTAAATATATTTCAAGTGTGAGTGTGATCACATGTGGTTGTGTATGTGCAAATGTATTTTCAAGTGTAAACGTGTTTACTCTTATTGTGTGAGCGAGTGTGTGAGTGTGTGCAAATTCTTTTTCAAATGTAATTGCGTTTACTGTATTCGAATGTGTGAGTTGATGTATTTTAAAGGACGTGTGCTTACAGTGTATGTGTGTGTGTGTATTTTATGTGTATGTATACTCACTGAACTTGAGTGTGTATATGGATCAGTGTAGGTAAGCCCACTGGGCGTGAGTGTGTGCGTGCATATGTATGTGTATGTGTGTGTGTGTCTGTCTGTTTAAATGTATCATTGAATTTAGAGGTGATCACTGCTTTTGTGTGAGTGTATATGTAAATGTGTATTTAAGTTTATGCTTGCTGTGGCTCTGCGCGTGTGTGCATGTGCGTGTGTGTGTATGTATGAACACATTTCCAAATGTAAATGTGCTTGCGTGTATTTTCGTGCGTGCGTATTTTTGTGGATGTTTTAATGTTTTGTCTACTTGTGATAGACTGTTCGTTCATGTAAAAACTGGCGACCGATCCGTGTGCGTGCTAATTAAAACGAGGAAAGAGTGAAAGAAGCGAGAGAAGGAGGAAACGAAGGAGAAAAAGAAAGAAACAAAGATGAAGATAAAATGAATGAGAAGGAAACTGAGATATAGGGAAAGTGAAAAGAGAAAAGAAAAGAGAGACAGAAAGAAAAAAAATTTGAAGGGAAGAAAACTAAAGTAAGAATCAAAGAAGAAGAAGAAGAAGAAGAAGAAGAAGAAGATAAGAATGACAAAAATTTTGAATAGACAACTACGTATGAGATTATAAGGAAGAGAAAAAAATTGAAGGTGTAGGAAAGATTTGTAGTATAACAAAATTAAAGGAAGAAACAATAAATAAAGGAAAGACAAAAGAGAATATGGAAAGAGGGAGGAAAACAGGAAGAAGAAGAAGAAAGAATGAAAAGAAGTGTCCGTCTTCCTAATTAAAAGACTGCTATTTGATCGAGCGATCGTATTGAACATTGTAACTACGTGACTGACCACCATGGAGAGGGACTATTAGTTTCATTTTGGCACGAGAATCCGGAATAGTCTTGAGATGAAGACAAAATTGCATTGGACAGTGGTTTTCTTCAATTGGGAACAACGAACTACAGATTCCAGATCGTGTTTTTGTTTAAAAAAGTCTTCTTTCTTTCTTTCCTTCTTTCTTTCTTTCTTTCTTTTTTTCTTTCTTTCATTCATTCATTCTTCTCCCCCTTTTAAAAAATTACCGATGATTTCTTTTCTTTTCCACTTTATTTTCCTTCCCCATCTTCTTAAAGACTTTTTCCTTTATTTTTACTTTTCTTTTCATGTTTCCTTTCTCTTTTCTTTTCTCTCATTCTCCCTTTTCCTTTCCTTCTTTCCAGTACAATTCGTGATATTATATAAGCATCGTTTGCATAGCCTTTGTCTCGATATTTAAACCAAAGCCATTTGCACAATTCTTAGTGCATAACTTTCCCTAATCTATAATCGTGGAGTCAAGGGACTGTTCTTTGAAGATCCCACTTCTGATAGATACTTATTAGTTGATAGTTTTCCATCGGCAATCCGTAATTTACTGGGAGATCTGGTCGTACTTTTTTTTTTCTTTATCAATAGAGTCAAACTCAAGTCCATGGCGTCGGCTGGAGTTGACTTTATTTTCCAAACGTAACAACAACAACAACAACAACAACAACAACAATAAGTATCTTCGCCAAATTTGATGTCAAAAACTGCATACTGTTTATATGTCCCATTACGTTAAATCAAACCAATACATAAAGTTAACATGCCCCTTCTATGTTTGGCAATCACGACCCATCTATCATATACACAATACAAAAGTTGCAGTCATTATCTTCTTTTGGAATAAAAAAAATAGTTCTGAAGTTTCCCCATACAGTAGCCTGGCTTATTATCATTAGTAGTAGTATTAATATTACACCAGTTACATGGTGGTCACCGCTGGAGACTGAGTGATAGCAAGCCTTTTCAAGTTTCGACCCTCCTCTTTACGCTCTCACACTTACCAGCAGTGCCGTTGTTTACAGTTTCATACCAGTTGCCTAGTGGTTATCTTTGAAGGCTAAGTTACAGTAAGTCTTCTCAGGTCTCCGACCCTACTCACAAATAGTCCTCACCTGTTATAGCAACTCAGTGATTTTTACCTCCTCCATCATACCTTTTTCTTGGCTATAAGGCCATTTCTACCGGCTAGGGATCGTAGGTTTTATACTTCGAGTACTCTCCCCAGTATACGTGCACTTCCCAGTAATGCTGTGGTCTGTATAGTCTCAATCGTTCCTCTTATCCCCGGTTCCTCCTATCTCGTATTCAATGTCTTTGGTACAGTTCCGAGTGCACCTACTATCACTGGTACCACTTGGACTTTCATGTTCCACGCCTTGTTTTGATCGGAGTGACGCTGAGAAGCGTTAGTCTGTAACTGCAATAACTATTATCACAGCACTTACTCTTTTATTCTGAGGCTTTTATCATCTCTTGTTACAGGTTGTGAGTCTGCCCTATAGATTACAACGTTTCTCTTCAGCATTTAACAGTGGTCATTTGGATATCTGGTTGCAGTGATAAGTAAACACACATTCATGCAGATGCACAAACAGGAATATACACACATGAACGTATACAACCACGCATACAAACATAATTGCACACATACACACATACAAACAC
>OY735230.1:4384511-4389511 GCA_963457665.1 Thysanoteuthis rhombus
ATACAAATACACAGTGGGATAGATAAACTTTAACAGACTGATATAGATACAAAAAAAAGTCACATAGGGTACATGGTTTATGTATGTATGAGCTCCTCTCACAGAGCCATGTCATCATACACCGAGTTAGACAGGTAGATTAAGTAATGGTTACAGACGCAGCTATGTATGAATTGACCGAGAGAAACAGTGAGATACGAATATATATATATATATATATATATATATATATATATATATATATATATATATTGAAATATATTCGTACATCACGTGTATATACATATATATTTTTTTTCATAAGGTGAATTGCACATAACAAATTTGGTCTAGTAATTCAACGCGATTGCATGTTATCAAGTGAAAATCTGTACACATGAAAATATGCAATCGCGTTGAAACAATAGGCCAAGTTGTTGTGTTGTGTGAAACTCATATGATGAAATTATTCATCATTGTATTCTGTTTCATTGTATAATTGTTATTTACTCTTAATGATACTTTTCCAAAATATCGAAAATTATGTATAACTTACAAATACGAAGAACCAACAAGACTTATATATATATATATATATATATATATATATATATATATATATATATATATATATATATATATATATATATATTCTACTATTTATGTATTTATCTATTTCCAGCTCTACTCTCAAACAACTTAACTTCAATAGTAAAAAGTTGTATGTATCGAGCATTCTATGAAATAAATCCTTTACATATCAGAACTGGCTTTATATTATTGATATATTATAATACTATGTTTATACAGCTTGCCTGATTTGTACCACATATACATATATATATATATATATATATATATATATATATATATATATATATATATATATATACATATATATACATATATATATATATGTGTGTGTATGAATTATTGATGGATGTATAGTTATAGGTTGATAGATAAATATGAACAGACTTGGGTAGATAGATAGATATGGAGAGACCAACTTGCATAGGTTTATATACCAAAAGTGAAAGAAACACAAAAAGAAAACGGAATGAAAGACATAATCCTCAATATAAGTCAAGATGCAGAAGAGAGAGAGAAAAAAATCAGATAGACAATAATCGCGAAGGCCAGATGTATGGATATAAAACGTCGATGGCTTTATAAGAAAAGGTTATAAAATAAGTCTGTCTCCACGGTTCACGCTTTTTCTTCTCTGATTCCTGTGATTCGATGAAGCCATAGGATGAAGACCTGCTGCATGAGAACAAGCAAGAATAACAATCTCAATATTAATAGGGGTGGGGGGTGGGAAGAAACATAAAACAGAAACAGGTCTGGTTAGTCACTCAATCGATACCGTCATCTGGCCAACGTCTTTTGGCTATATGCCATGTCAGGAGTGATCGATTGCAAAAAATTGGAAAAAGAAATGATCAGTGATTAAGTTATTTTTTCTCCCTTTTTCTTTTGAGGCAGACAGGGAGGAGTCTGAATTTTTAAAAAAAAAAAGTGATCAATTTGGCATAAACTTTCATCGAAAAACTAACCCTTCTCAAAACCTGTCAGTTATTTTTTTGTAATGTTTTTTTTCTAAATGATTTTTTTGTAAACATGAAAGGAGTTGGTTTCAAGCCTTCTGGCTTCACTGGCCCAACCTGAGTGTGATACATACATAGCCAGCCCACTAGTGCAACCAACTTAGAAACTGAAGAAACTTATGCTGACAGTTCTGGGTGGCAGTTTTCGTTGAGTGTTTCTAATAACAATCACGATATTAATAGGGAAAAAGAAATGTAACAAAAGAAAAAAAAACAAAACAAAAAATGTCGAAGGAATTCGTTGATGGGCTCTCAAAGATGAGAAAAAAAATGGCCGAAATTGGGTTTTCTTTTCTTCTTCTGATTTCCTTTCGTTCGCCCAAGGTCTTTCATCTTACTTGCATCTTTTCAACCATCAGTCGTCACCCTGGTCGCTTTCCATTTGCAGCTTCTGTTGTTTTCGAACAGACTTCCCTCCAATTTAGATCGAGAGATTAACACAGAGAGAGAGAGAGAGAGAGAGGGAGAGAAAGAGAGAGGGAGAGAGAGAGAGGGTGGACGGAGACAGAGGGAGAGGCAGAGAAAAAGAAAAAGGAAGATGACGGATCATGGCCACCATAGCTGCACTAAAAAGAGCAGTTCTAAGTTAGCCTCGTTCCCACAATTCGTGTGATCGCAGAAGCGTCAATTTCCGGTTCGTGATACCGCCAAGAAATCATTTCGAGGCCGCTTCCGGTCACCTCGTCGCCAATTGTAGTTTTTTTTCATTGGAAGGCTTTCATTTCTGAATTTTCGTCTTTCTCTTCAAGTGGAGATGAGAAGACATCATTTTGAAGTGATGCTGTGCACTCATAAACTCTCTCTCTCTCCCACACACAGACACATACACTAACATACACACACATACGCAAACACATGCATGATGATAAGTATTTGTACATATATATATATATATATATATATATATATATATATATATATATATATATATGTGTGTGTGTGTGTGTGTGTGTGTGTGTGTGTGTGTGTGCGTGTGTATGTATGAGTGCATGTGTGTATAATCCCCGAAACGGTTACTAGGCAAAGAAAATTACATAAATCTCATTAACAGATATTGGGGAATAAGTGATTGAAGTGACACAAAAATTCTTAAAAAAAACTAATTTTGATAAAGCTTTTTAATGCTTCGTGTTTAAAGCTGTAAAGCTTTCTAGACTATGCAGCTGTCACATCCACCCACATATATATACGTTCGGATGTTTGTATACGTGTAAAGAAAGTATTGCCCATGATTATTTAAACAGATACAAAAACAGTTTTTCGATAGTCCAAGTGTGATGCAGCCATTAAAGATTTTGATCAGGGAAGATTTGAATAATCTTGCAAGTTTGGCAACTATTCTATGTAGTATATGTGACTTAACCTTTCCAATCTCTTTGATCGACTCTGGGTGAGATTTTTAGAGGGAGAGCATTTCCTTGAAATTTCAACAATTCTCTCTCTCTCTCTCTCTCTATATATATATATATATATATATACATATATATATATATATATATATATATATATATATAATATATAAACTTTTTCCAGATATTTCGCATTCAAACCACAAAACATGACTAAGTGCATGCTTTCTTTGTTTTGTTGATTGCAATGATATATGTTTTTGTTACATAATGTTTTTCTTTTAACTCCCGAACTCAAGCGATGATAAGCTAAATGCCTGTTCGTTCAAACAACTACGACACACACACACACACACACACATATATATATATATATATATATATATATATATATATATATATATATATATATAAAGTTCCTTGACGATCGCGACTGTGCTACTCTTTGCCATTTCTTACTGGCAAAACTTTTTATCTCATCCCTCCATCTTGTCTGAGGTCTTTTCTTGATTCATTAACTGTCCATTAGGCACCAATCGGTTATTCTTTCGCTCCATCTGTTGTCATTTCTTTGTGCCAAGTGTCCAGCCCATCTTCATTTTAGTCGCTTTATTATTTATATAATATACTTCACCTTAGTCCTCCTTCAGATCTATGTTAATCTTTTTATCTTGAAGAATTATCTCAAGCATTGATCTTTCCATGGCTCTCAGTGTGATTTCAAGTTAGTTTCCTGTTTAACCTGTTCATTTCCATGTTTTGCACCGTCAGCCAAAGGTGGTATGATGCATTCATTTTATATCTCACGCTTTAAGAACATTGGCAACGTGCTCTTTAATATGTCTGAATTTATACCGAATGATTTGAAAGCCAATCGTCGAGCACTTTTTATGTTTTATTTCGTTTTGTGATTTTCATCTAACTTCACGAGCAGAGTCAATGTGTTCGCTAACCTCATTTGAAACTTCCACCTTTTTTATGGTCTTTTGGGGCAATTAATCGTTGGGGATTTTTTTATGCCTTTGTTCCATTGATCTTGTATACTTCCCTTATTTAGATCACTCAATATATTTTCATTTTTTTCTATCATCAACAAACCCAAAACTGATTCAGATATTCTCAGTGTATGTTTATTCCTATTTTCTTCTAGTCAGTTCTTCGAAAGATGTTTTCAAAGCTCGCTGTAAATAATGATATTGTATCAATCTGTCTCACTCTTATTTTTATTTTGTTTGCATTTTTATGTAGTCTAGATTGTGTGCATTGGCAAGAACGTTTCTTTTATTCGTGTTTCCTCAAATCTAACAGACAAAGAACATTATTTTATTTTTTTAGTAGCGTTTTCCTCGTTTTTGAACAAGACAGCGAATCTTTGGTTCCAAAGAGTACAAATATTGTCCAAAAGATGAAGTGCTTTAAGCCATTCAATATGAGGAGAGAGTTGTATGGTCTATTTTCATTGTAAAAAATGTATCTTGTTTGATTTTTTCAGTTACATTCAGCCTTTGAAGTTCATTGTTTTATATTTTTGTTGGTTGGTATCAAAAATATTTAATATTTAACTAACAAATGAAGTCACTGAAACACTAATAAACAATGTTCTTGTTTATTTTTCTAGTTTCAGTTAAGAAGCCACCTGCAGCTTTCAATAGATTACAAATGCACTAGTGGAATTCACGTTTTAAACAAACATGGAGAAATGTCATAATACGGTCGACTTACAACAAGATGAAATGACAAAAAAATCCGTCATCCAATGAAAATATCCCGCAATCTATGGAATATCAGAGTTGACTGCTTTAGTTTGGAATTCATACCAGTGAATGATAATAGATAATTTGAAAAACGAAATGTATTTCTGCAAAACTTGTGACTCATTTGCTTCCAGAGGATCAAAAGTGCACTCATTTGAATGTACAAAAATTTGAGGGAGCAAGTTTGGTATGATCCACGTTTTTTTCCAAGCTTGTGACCTGAGATGAGTCTAAAATTCTGGTTATTTCAAGGCAGAGCTTTCCAAAATGCGTTGAGACACTTTAGTGTGTCGCTTATAATCTCTTGG
>OY735230.1:4397011-4469511 GCA_963457665.1 Thysanoteuthis rhombus
AATTACTACGAAAGGTGAAACATGTTAGTGTACTAAACTTGATTTAAATACAACTATTTCTTCTCATTGTCCACTAAATGATATATATATATATATATATATATATACATATATATAAATATATATATATATATATATATATATACATACATACATACATACATACATACATACATATATATATATGCGTGCGTGCATGTGTGTGTATGTGTGTGTGTGTGTGTGTGTGTGTGTTAGCATAAACGTGTATTTGAACACATATTTGAGCTGACATTGGCTAATCTGAAACTGCTTTGTTGGCACCTCACACTGAAATGTGTCTAATCAATAGGCTTCTATCTATCGAGAGAGGCTTATTTTCAAGAGACGAGAAGATAACCGGCTTTATTCAAGATATAAAGATTTTTAAAAAATAAGAATATTAAAAAAAAAATGCGCAAAAATTAACGGAATTTGCTACAAACAATCACATAGGGCCTGTTTGTTAGCACACAACAACAACAACAGCAATAATAATAATAATAATAATAATAATAATAATAATAATAATAATAATAATAATAATAATAATAATAATAATAATAATAATAATAATAATAATAATAGGTCTAGTTAGACACTCAATGGAAACTGTCACGTGACCAAAATTTTTAGGCTGCTTGCTATGTTGGGATGATCAATTGAAAAATTGTTAGAAATGGTGATGAATGAATAGGTTACTTCTCTTGTCTTCTGCTGTGCAGTGATCACTAAAATAAAAAGTCCAAATTCCCAAATAACAAGCGTAAACAATGCTGAGGGACCAATTTATCGAAAAAAAATTACATTGTAAATCGATCCCCCCTCCCTTGAACAGCCGTTAAGCCGGAATTTAGGGAAAAAAAAACAAAAAAAAATTCCCTACCCTTTTGGTGCAGCCTGTACGCGTGACACATACATACATACATACATACATAACCAGCCAACTAGACTCGCCTAAAAACTGAAGAAACCTACGTTGACAGTTCTGATGACAGATTTGGTTGACGGTCTCTAATAATAATGTTAAAAAATGCAAAAAAAAATGGCGGGATGAACGAGTAACAATGCAATGGGGTTTTAACGCGGACAAAGCAAAATGTATGACGTATTGAATATAACGTAATTCCTCTTATTGTTCAGGAATTAAGACAATTGTGTTGGTTGATTCTATATGAACAATAGACTTCTTTCCTTCCATTGTCTCGGAATTTCCCACCATTGTTACGATGGGGGGGGGCTGGGGTGCAGGTGGAGGATTTCGATGATTCGTTCGTTTGTTTGTCTTGTGTTGCTCATTTGTTTGTTGGACCGATTCTCAGCTGATGAAAAGCTCACTATATCTATCCATACATACATAAATTATACATATAAATATATATATATATATAAAAAGATTATATGAAAATGGGGATATTGTTAATGCAAACAGGAAACAATAAGTGAAAATATGGAATCGATCGGTCTTATGTATACGGCCTTTTATTTGTATACACAGAATATAAGGCGAACATGTATGTGTATGCAATCGAGAATAACTATACGTGAAATTTATGTTGAGATAACTTGTGTATGTATGTATGATAGATAGATAGATATGATTATTACGTATTATTCTTACCATAATAATGTATCAATAACGTAATTATATTACATCAGGAATCGAGATGGTAAATATAAAACCTACATCGTTCATTGATATCCATCCTTCTTTTTACATTTCTCTCCCGGACATTTTCACTATATATATATATATATATATATATATATATATATATATATATATATATATATATATATATAAAGATGCCTCCGATAGGGTAGCCCCTTCGATTTCGTGAAGCTCTTACCATTGAGCTAAACAGCTTTTGGTAATACAAAGGCCAAATAACTGTGTATATACATTCTGGTATTAATTTGCATCTCATGATTTGGTTTTGTTCCACATCTCGTAATTTCTCTCCCGTTTCCATTTTCTCTGGGTATCTTTATTTTTATCAACCCCATTCTTGCAGTTTGCTCACATCTCTCTCTATCCCTCTCTCTCTCTATATATACACACACACACACACACACACATATATATATATATATATATAAATAAATATATATACATATATATATATATATATATATATATATGTATGTATATATATATATATATATATATATATATATATATATATATATATATATATATATATATATATATATATATGTCAGTGTATGTATATAATGGATTCTAATATAATATCTTATATATATGTATGTATACATGGGATCCCAATTTTTGCTCTCAAATCAAAGAATCTGATGGTGAATTCATGTTCCACACTAAACTTTTAACCACTAAATGGTACACACACACACACACACACACACACACACACAGAGCACACGCTACCGAAAATGGGAATACCTCCCGACACATGTTTAAGTCATCAATGAAAACATTTACGGATTACTAAACTAAGTTTCCGCACTCTCAACTCCCGAGCCCGTCTCACTTCCAATTGATCACATTATAAATATATATATATATATATATATATATATATATATATATATATATAAATACATATACAAGAACAAGAAAAAAAAATTATCAATTCCATAATTCATTGTCATGTATTTTTTATATATATATATATATATATATATATATATATATGTTTCATTCAGAAAAGGATACATGAGCCGACAGAATGATCGTAAATTGCGTTGTACTATATTCAAAATATTCGAATTGATGTCCCTTTATTACATAGTGAATGTATCATTCAGCCTAGACAACGTTGGCGCATGCATTAGTAGGATTGTCTTTTTTTCCCTTATCATTTCCCGCCCCCAAATGTTTATCTGCACCTCCTTAATTACCTCCCTTGAATTCTGTTGCTGACTGATGACATCGATTCCTCCACTCGTTAAAAATCAATCTTTTCCCTTCTCACATCTCTTCATTTCGCTGGCAACTATATTCTTTCCTCGAATACAAATCTGTTTTTTTTTCTTTTTCCTCAAAAGAATTATTCCTGATTGTCCAATGCGGTAATTACACTTTTCTTCTTAACTAATTATCCATTATTCTTAACTTGGATCTGGTTATTGTTTTGGGAGGTTCTTCTCTTAATATTTCTTCAGTTGTAAAACAAAACTGAATTTCTAAAGTTTTATCGTTTTTTGTTTTTTGTTTTGTTTTGAATTTTTGCTCTTTTGGGGAAAGCGACTAGAGGGAATGTTGATTAATGTTCCTTCTTAATTATTTATTTGTTCATGAAGATTTTGATTTCGAGCGTTGATGAGGCTTTGTGACAATTAAGCTTGTGAGTGAAACCACCAGCTAGAAGTAGGTTCAACAATAACAACAACAACAACAATTACAAACCAAGATGCCACTACCATGAAATCCAAGTGAGATGAATGGATTTGAGAGTCGTAAACAAGAAGATAACCTGTCCAGTTGGGGACGTAGATGTGCCAGCTGACCTGAGGGTGAAGACGGTAAGAAGCAAAGGATATTGAATAATACCAGGTCCTTATCTGGGAATGGGGAAAGCCGCTGAACATGATGTTTCGGTGGTGCTTATAATTGTTGGAGCACTTGGAACTAAACTAAAAACACGAGCGAGTTTCAAATTCACCGAATCCTATTTCTGTTTCCTTATGTCACACACATGGGCCAACACAGACATAAATGCTTTGACATAACCGATATCAAAGGTCAAAGTTCGACCTATAAACACCTATACATACAGAGCATAAAAACTAATTGATACACAAACAGAACTACAGAAAAAAGCAACAAACAAAAACAAAAACAAAAAAAAAAACACAAGTTAGCGCCGCTTACAGAATCTTGCTCTGTGATGCTGTGTAGAGTCTTATTATTGGAACAGAAAAGTATCCATTCAAAAGCACGTAACGTAGCTAAGGTCCAGTGCGAAATCCATATTTTTCGATAAATCGATAATCCGATTATCTATCCCTAATAATCTTCGATGCATTGTCAGGGACATACATTTATGCAAATGAGAAAAGGGTCCATATTGATTTTCCCCGTCCAATCATGAACTCCATGTATCAGACGCAGTTATCGCCGTGTCTCGTAACACTTCAGGCAATGATTTCAGACTCCGTTTCTTCAACGCTCTATGGAGACTCAACTATTGTTTCCGTAACAATTGATGGAATCTATAGAGCTAGGGTATCATCCCGACGTTGGATTGTCTTACAGAGATAAAGGTCTTCAACTGCACTGTTATTTACTGGTTGCTAGAGAAAATGTTGATCCATGCTTTTCCTAAGGGCATAAGTGTTAAGTAACAGAAAACTCTCCCGGTCGGAATTTGAGCTCAGTTCACCTCGCCGTTAAATGTTAAGCCAGCTGAAAAACAACTTCTTCTCAAGAACATCTGCTATATGAAATAAACTCTCTCCAATGGTTTTCCCAGTGAGTACAATCTCGGACACATTAAATCCAGGGTGAACAAGTGCTTTGCGTCATGCTAGTCTTTTTTTAAGTCTCTTAACGCTCTTCATTTATGTGTTTCTAAGTCATATAAGTCATTTAAGTCTCTTATTGTTTTCTAGTCATTTTCAGTCTTCATTTTAAACGTGTCATGTCTAAGTGTTTCCAACTTCACAATTCTAATATCAATAAGGTATTTTGAGATGTTTTTTTGTGGGTCTTAATTCTGTGGCATAAATTACTTATAACTAAACCTTTGATGCGAAGAGAGGCTGAAAAGCCTAGCTGATGGGGGAGGGCTAAAAGTAAACAAAAAAACAGATAAATAAAAGAACTTATTACGAATGCTGTGCTAAATATGAATTTAGTTGCCCCTAGATTTTTGTTGTTGTTTAGCACTAATTTGTTTTGAATTGTAAGGTTGGTATCTACCAAAATCTGAAAATTTAACTAAAACTCTCCAAGTCACAATTGATGCTAATTCAAAATGTTTGAAACTTACTGAAATCAAACATTTTAATGATATTTCTTAGAATGAATGAAATGAATGAATGACCCCTGTTCTGCCTCTAAGGACAGTGGAACGTCCACTCCGAGGCACGTGCCTGGACGAAGAGTACGGAGATCCTGGGATGCCCAGCTGTCAGAATTTCCCTTCTGGTTTCACTGAACGGAAATCAGAGAATGATACAACCAGTCTCAGCTTGGCTGCAGGAGCTACCCTTCTTTTATACAAGTTGCCCAAAAGCCCAATCTGCCCTGGTATTTTGCCTGGTATTTGCCCATAGCTTGGGGAGGGGGGAATGGATTCATAACTCTCCCAATGACATAAGTGCGAAGTGAACACGCTGAACTCGGGTCGACGATTCCATTTTCTGAGCCGTTTCCATGTCTTCCATCAAATGAATAAATAGAAATAAAAGCATGGAAAGTAAGTAGTGCCCTCATGCTGACTACAGCTTCCCTGATGAGGCACCTGATATAACCTTATTACTTACTCGGGCCGTTTGCTACATGTGAAACAGAAGCAATAAAAACATGAACTAGCTTCATTCAATGCTATTCCGACCTGGCATTGAGACTCTGCAACGCCCAGGATAGTGAGGTTTAGTGAATCTTAGGGGAGTTATGTGTCCAATGACGGACACCAAAAGGCATGAACAGCAATGATTTCAGTCGCAGTTTAAACTTATCTCGCTGAGGCCACTCGTGGAGCCGTTATCTACTGTTCCACCAACATTTGTAAAACATGACTTTTGAATATCAATCACCGCTATCAACAACAGACCGGTTTAATCACTGTTTGCTGGGGTTAAGTCATTCATATGACCTGAGGTTTGTGCGTAACTATGTATCTATCTACCTGGACTTTGCCCAGCTGTGACCATTCATAGAAGGAAACTTGAAATACACATATTCCTCTGAGAGTAGGGAGAATGTCTTTTATTCTTACCCCCCATGGAGTTCTAAGAGATGGGGGTTGGTCCCTCAGTATGTGTCCATGATTTGTTTTTTTTTGTTTTTTAATCTTAAATCATGAATCACCAGCGCCTTATTCACGAGGCAAAAAGCTGCATGCATTTCCTTTTAAAATACTAGTTTATTATTAAAATTGTCATTGCTTAATCTAAGGTTTTACAAGTGATTAACATGATGAGCTGAGCAAATGTAAACAAGTGTACCTATTCCGAACAGTCGGTAAAAACTATAAGAAATATTTTTTTCATCTTATCAATTTCATTTTCAAGTGCAAGTTTTTTCTGAAGCTTGTGAAGTTATGTCATTATCAATGTATCAAAGATATTTATCGGTATTTCTTGTGATCATTTATTCATCGAGAAACTATGAGTTAGGAAAGACCCCTCAGCTATGTCACAAATTGTCACCTGTTCAATATTTGAAAGGTTTACATCGAATTTCATGACAATAGGGTTCAAATACGTCTATTTTACGTTTGCTCGCACGCACTCACACATGAGAACAATAACAGCAACACACGCACTAACACACACACACACACACACACACACACACACATATATATATATATATATATATATATATATATGATTTTAAATTGCATTATATCGATAACTTATTTGAAATAATCTCCCGTTATTACACAGTAAACGTATCATTTCGCCAAGACAACGTAAATAAAATAGACAATTGAAAAAAACGGTTAATAATATAATCCGTTTCTCAACAACACAATTGTTTCGTTGAGAGGAATACATAGAGAAAATATTGACCGTGAACGGGCAAGATGAGAATTTTGAGTTGAAACAGTCATTTGGGTCATTGTGTTACCGACTCTATGGTAAGAGCAAACGCTAAGTTGAAACAGCTACTCTATCGGTTGCAGGTTCAAATCCGGCATCCGTCCCGTTTTCTTTGATTGCTTATTCTATTTACGTTATCTAGGCCAAGTGATACACCCGCCATGGTATAACGGGAGAACATTTCGAATACAGTTCCAATATGATATAACGCTATATATAATCATTCTGACGGATCATATATCCATTCGTTGATAACATACCTTTATGAGACAATAAATTATCGATTTAGCTATTTTTTTTCTTTGTCTCAGTCTCTTTGAACGTTAATTCTAAAATAGTTCTCGAAATTCTGAAATTCTAGATTTCGAATTCTTCAAAAAACTCCAAAACTTCCAATTCCAATGAATTCTTTAAAACCTAGGTCCACCTTCAGCTCATCGTGTTTATTACTTGCAAAATCGTCGATTAAGCAACGACAATTTTAATGATTAACTAGGATTTTAAAGGGAAATCACGAATCACCAGCCCCATATTTGCTGGTTTTTGTCTCTCATTGATTGATGTTGTTTGTGTTATCGCTATTCAGACTATTTTCAAAGTCCCGATCGTCAATAATCAATAAGCGCTTTATATGAATACATACGCATAATTATATATGTTCCCCGTTATCCAAAAAATACTGTGTTCCAATACAAACCTTTCTTAAGACAAAATGGCATGAAGCAAAGAAGTTGGGTCAGATGGTCGGGGTACGGAAGACGGGTATGCAGCTGGCTACGAAACAAACGTTGAATGCAGTTTTCATCTTTCACCTTTTTTGTGAAAGTGTAACTACGTTATAAAGTGGACTTTCGAAAAGCCGGAAACATCTGTTCTAGAAAACAAATTTTCCCTAAAACCCATCAAGCCACAGATGAGAAACATCTTCAGCATTCTACTAAACATGGCTGTTCATATATTCCATATCAAAATCGCTTTTTGATCTTACTGATATAGATTTTCTAGAGCATATGTTAACAAAAATTCAGTAACTTTTCAATTGATGAAGTTATTGATATACCTATAAAAGTATCGATGTATCTATTGTTCTATCATTTCATTTATCTGCAGAAATACTCGTGATATAAGCCTCTCAGCGATTTCGTAAGGATCCATATGATTAAATCTCTTTAAAAAAAATGGGGGGAAATAGAAAAAAAACCACTTTTAATCGTTGTTAGCAAACAGAAAAGGGTTTTTGTTATCAGAATAAGTTTGAAGCGTTTGCCGGTTGAACAAAAAATAGAGCTTCCTCATCACAACATCAGAAAGATTGTTACGACTAACTAAACGTTCCAAGACATTGTCTCCTCTAAGTACAGATATCAACACATACACACACACGCAAATATATATGTATATATCCATATATATATATATATATATATATATATATATATATATATATACATATCTATATGTATATATATATATATATATATATATATATATATATATAGTTCATAATACTTTTTTTGATTTGTAAAAATACAAAAACGGAAAGAGCATTTTTACCTGTTGTTTATATAATCTAATCACATTAAGCATAGTTACTAATCAAATAAATTCATGAGAATATCGGCTAATACTTGGTACAAAATGCTTGCAAAATCTGATAACATTTAATCACAATTTATGATTGAGAAGAGTGTGCGAGCATGGAATACCAAGTATACGCTGAGTTTTTCCCTCATTAATTCACACACACACACACACACACACGCACACACACACACACGTATATATATATATATATATATATATATATATATATATATATATATATATATATATATATATATATATATATATATATGCTTGCTTACGTGTATATATATGCAGGCTCTGAAAAGGCTAAACACTGAGTTTTAAAAATCAATCTTTAATGTTAACTGGACTTGGGAACATAAGATAGGAATAAAATTGGTGGCATATGCTTCCCTAAGGGACCGAAATACAACTTACGGTCAAAACACAAAGAGGGACATTTTTATGCATCACCGCCTAGACTTGTTTCGACATAATTTGTAATCTAATTCTAGATCGTTTTTTTTCTCCCCCCACCCCAAAATTGTAATGGTATCTAAATAGATGACTCAAGATGAGGTCAAATGTACATTTAGATCAGATATATCAATCTACGGATTTCATGGATCATTTTCATAGCTGGGCCCCTCATCTCGCGTCTAAGAAAGCCTTTGAAATTTTCAGTGTTGGGTGCTACGTTTTTTTTTTTCAATGTTTGAATCTGAACTTCCTGATTTTTCGTCTGGTGGTCTCTTAGTGAACTTCTTACCCTGTTTCTGCCTTCAGACGAGTAATGAACTTACTGATGTTTTGCAGAAGTGCCCAGATAAGTGCCCTCTTGTCACGATCTTCTTTGCTCTATCAAATCTGTTCTTGACTCCAGAACTATCTGGATAACGCAAAAAAGAAAAAAATATCAACTGTCTGACTTTTTGCTCGTTATGATTGACCCTGATTCTGAGGTTCAGTAATCTTACCAACCTGTAACTCGGGCTGGTCCCGTGTCTTACTCAGACTGTGTAGACTTGACACTGTTTTTTAAAAATAACGCAAACCGATGAATTAAAATTAGAGCCCTTTTTATTACATTTATTGACCATGAGTTAAAAATTCAGTTGCAACGGAAATGTTCAACAATTAAATATCTGTTAGATTGCCTGAACTCATGATCACTACTGAACTTTTCGCTATTTGATAGTGTTTATAAAATGACCGACCACATGATCACAAACGCCATTGAATTTATTACAAATAATAAGTTCAGATCTAGTTAGTCACTTAATGGAAATCACCACACAACCAACATTTTTGGCAGCATACTGTTTTGGGGTAATCAATAGAAAATTTGGAAAAGTGGTGATCAATAAATAAGTGACTTCTATCAACTTCCGTTTGATAGCGATCGCTGAGAAAATATGAATTTTCAACAAAAACCGTGAACGTTACCAGATACAATAGGGACCAATTTAACATAAAATTGAACCCTCACTTAAATTGGACTGCTATCATCCTATCTTATGGGGTTGGGATTAGGGTTTTGGGATTGGGGTTGGCACTCAGAGCAATGGTTGATGATTATGTGGTAAAAAATAAAACGTTGAAAAACAAACCGAATACTGTAGACTGAAATAGCTATAATCATTTAATGTGTTATGGACTAACGGAGAAGACCTTTGGAATCTTGCAAACTATTACCACTGAAGTGATTTTGACTCTCAACAGTTGCTTAACACTCGTAGTATTGTTTCAAAATATCAATAAATCACACATGAGTACGTTAACCATGTCATCATTTATAGAAAAGTTTGATTTTTGAAGACATTTTTTTAGAAATTGAACTTAGGATAACTGTTTTTTGATATCATCGTTGATGATTTTGTCTTCTTATAATCGCCGATAGGTGGCGCTCTGTTCCGTATAATGCATTGTTTCCCGCCATTTCTTTGCATGCTTCTTTGTGTTCTTCCTGAAGCCAAGATTGAAATGACTTCTTAAGCTGATTAGGAAAATTTAAAGATGATTACTTAGTAACTGCGCTTAAATCTTGATAAAGTAATCTTCACAATTCTCTTTTATTAGATTCCTCTCCCAGACAAAGTCTTGGAGAATTGGTGCCATTTATTCTTGTTTAGTTTCTCTCTATTGTTATCTATTCTGCAAGCGAAGCTTTAAGTACACTCAATGATTTCTCAGGAATTCAACCTTGGAAACTAGGACACACTCAGTCAATATAATTCCATTGTCACTAAATGCTGAATGAAAATCAGGTAATATATGCTTACGATTCAGGGAAGGTAAATATAAAACAGTCCTGAATCAACACCCAAATATAATTGATTATTCCTTGGTCCACGATCCACCTTTCCACAAAAACCAAGGAAATTCATTGAGAAATTTGGAGATATTGTGTGGTAAACATGGGCGAGTTCATGAATATATGGAAACAATCGCTCAATCGAAAAAGAATTCCTGGGTTTAATTAAAAATTGAACAATGTTTTCCTTACCCCTCAGTCTATCCTTTGAGAAAAAAGTTCATTGAAATTCATAGAGAAATTTCGGAGATACTGTGTGGTCAGACACACTGACAGAAACAGTTGAATATATATATCTTCGAACTTCGTTAGCAAAATTTTAAAAAAAGCAGAAGCGAAGAATGAAAAAAAAAAGGGGGATTGAATTAACTTCTCCTAAGGGACTGCTGATTGAGTCCTTACACTGAATTTCAATTTACTGAGTCGTGTAATGTGCACTTTTGTGAATCAGATCTTTTTTTTTTGTTATGAAATGAAGAAGTATTGTCAATAATTATTCAGTTTCGTCTAATATTTTTTCTTTTATTTTAATTTCAGTTGTTTTTCATTGCACCTAATCAGACAGTCATTCTACGGCTATTAGAGTGAAATTCAACGAATTATTTTGGCAACACGTTGCTGGTGGGGCGATTGTCCGTGCCTGTTGACACAAGCTTCACATAAATAAAATTGCTAGTGCCGTGCGTTCAATCCTCAATAACAGCCCGATAATTGTAGATATTCAACAGATAAATGAAGCGAATATCTGTATCGTTGTCTGCAGCGTGATGGTTAACAAGTTTGCCAAACAGACAATCAAAATTGTGGCGAGTTCGATCTTCACCAGGAATTCAGCGAAGATCAGTTCAAGAAATATCTACAGTGCCAGTTTGTGGAGAAAAACGTTTAAGGCGTTGATGTGGCTCAATGGTTAACTTGCACTGTTTACTGTTCATTCTCACTAATGCCCCTAGGAGAAGCATGAATGCTTTTCTATCTATAGCTTTGTGGGGCAGTCGATTTTGTGTTAGCATCCCACGCCGTAAAAAAACAACAATTGCTATAGTTATAATGATTGGTTTTCAATGGATCGTGTGAGAAATGGATATAGAATTATTGTTTCATGTGTCACAGGAGTCTGAGTCACCTTCTCCCTCTTTTCTCTCGGGTTGTCTCACCATTTCTCTCCCCATCCGTCTTCCTCTCCCTCTCTCTTTCGTCTACTTTCTCACTATGCTGCCTTCGTCCCTCGATTTTTATGCTTCCCTCTCTCAACCACTCCCTCTTTAGTGCATTGTATCTCACCCTTATTTCAGTGTTTCTCTCACCAACTCATTTTAAGACTTCCCTCTTAGTCTCTTACTCTCTTCCCTCAACTTTTATTTTAATTGCTCTCCCTTTATTTCTTTATTCTCCTCTCTCCCTCGCTTTCTCGCCCCCTTTTCTCTCTCACACACTTCCATATTTGTACGGATTCATTTCCATAGATTCTGTTAATTAGCAAGAATCACTGCAAGAACTTAAATATTTTTCTAATTATAAAATTACAAAAATAGTCTTGGAACAAATTAAAAAAAAACAAAAAACATATTCTTTCTATTCTGAAAATATTTGTTACCGATAAGTGGACCGAGGCTTTTCCTGGTAAGTCAATTAGCAAGTGTAATTGATTTAATGAGAAATCAGGTGGAGAGAATCAGGAAGACAGAAAAATGAAGCTACCACGGATCTGCGTGAAATTGATGAATTTCGAACTCTGGATTGGAAAAAAAAGTCATTCGTGCCTACCGTAGATCAGCAAGTATTTCTCGTAAAACATTCTCTCTCTCTCTTTATATATATATATATATATATATATATATATATATATATATATGTTATATGATGAACACTCCCCTATTCAGGGTTGAGCACTCTTTAAATGGGGTAACTCGTTCATTATAAGCTTATGCAATGCTCTTCCATAGGAATAGAGTACTCTGGTGGACGGGGAAGTGAAGAAGCTAAATAGATATATCGCTTAGAATTCAGCTTTACTGACTGTCCAGTTCCATAGCCAAGCGGTATGATATTGGGTCTGAAGCGCAGGTTTTAATCCGACCTCGTGGTACTGGATGAGATAATAGATTTGTCTGTAGCCACACTGAAGAGTTTTAATACAACAAAACAGCCGTCTGTGGATGACACAATATATGTATATATATATATATATATATATATATATATATTAGAATATTTAATTCTGTGTAAAAAAAAGTTTTTAGAATGAAAGAAATTACAGAAATTATATCAACAGATATTAGGAAATAATTGACTGAAATGACAATTTCTTTTAAAATGAGTTTTCTCATATACTTGGTATTTGAAGCCGTAAAGCTTTGTAGAATATGAACGTAATAATTAACGTTCCCTCATTCAGGGCTGAGCACTCTCTAAATAAGGTAACTCGTTCTTTGTAAGTTTATGCAATGCTCTTCCAACTTAGGAATAGAGCACTCTGATGGTTGGGAAATTACACGATAGTGAATATATTGTTTAAATTCAACCTTACTGACCGTCCAATTCTGCATAGGGCAAGGTAAGATGACAGCCTCTGTGTCTGAAGCAAAGATTTTAATCCTATCTCGTGGTACTGGGTGGGATAATGGATAGTCTATAGCCATACTGAAGAGTTGTAATACAACGAAACAGCTATCTGTGGATGACACAATGATTATATATATATATATATATATATATATATATATGTATATATATATATATATATATATACCCTGCTGATATGATAATTCAACGATCTCTCATCATTACACAATGAATGTATCATTTGGTCTAGACAACGTAAACAGAAAAATACGATTAAAGGAAATAGGGCTAATGCAAGAAATTGAACCTGAAACTGTTGGGGTACCCACTTCAGCGTGCGTTGCTCTCACAGTTAAGCTAAACAGGTGATGCAAATACCCAAATACCTGTTCTCTAAAATCTTTGGTTCATTCTATTGAAAGTATCTAGTCCAAATGATACATTAATCGTGCAGTAACTGGAGATCATTATGATGCAATGCAATTCAAAAATCATATATATTTATGTATAAAAAGTACTTAAAGAATAAATCAGGCTTGCAATATAGCATAATATGATAAAATATAAAGCAATGTTTGATATGTGATGGGTATATTTCATAGTGTGCTCAATACATCATCTTTAAGGTCCAAGAGTCAAGTTGATTTAGGGTAAAGCTGGAAATATAGTAGAGAGTAGATTCACTCAGAAACATAAATGTACTACATATTACTATACATACATATATATATATATATATATATATATATATATATATATATATATATATATATATGCAGAGAGAGACAGAGACAGAGTGAGGGAGACAAAAGAGAGACAGATAAACATACAGACGGACAGAGAGATTGTAGTGGAAACATACTGAGATCGATTGAAAAAAAAACTTTTCCACATTTGCTTCTAAACGATTTTTTACCTAGAGATTTTCATATATTCAACAATCTCATTTCATGTTTGAAATACAATTTTCCCAAATGTTTTTTTCTATTCCCCGTTTGATGGTAATTAATATAATTAATGCATTAAAAAAAGGCAAAAAGCTATCTCCCTATTTATATAGTTTGAAATCTATCAATCTGTATCTTATCACGATTTTCTAATTCCTGTTTTGCTCTTTAATTAACAGCATTAAAACAAATTAGTTTAGATTTGATTATTGTTGATACGTAAATTGCTTTGAGGATCTTTTTCCTCAGACTATTTGAGGTAATTCGAGAATATCGTGACATTTTTTTTTCTTTTTTAATTAAACGCGCATTTATGCCCTGACGGGAAAAATAATCGAACATTTTAAAATATGCAAGAAAATCAGATGCAAATTATGTACATGTAAATATATATATATATATATATATATATATATATATATATATATATATATATATATATATGTGTGTGTGTGTGTGTGCGTGTGCGTGCGTGAGTGTATGTGTGTGTGTGTGTGTGTGTGTGTGTTTGATTACTCGCTTGACAAGTTGTGAGACAAAGAATCATTTCAACGAACCGTAGCGAATTATAATGAAAAATGAGAACAAAAAATGTATACAAACACACACACACACATATATATATATATATGCGAATGCACATATATATTTTTGTACATATGTTTATATAGGTATGCATGTGTATATATGTTTGTGTGAGTGTGTGCATACATATATGATTATACATTGCTTTACATTATAAAGAGAATCGTATTTGAAATTATCTCTCATCGTTACATGGCCAATGTATCACTCGGCCTAGCCGACGTAAATATAATTAACAATTGAACAAAATGGGACTGCAGCAAGAAACTTTCTCTAATTGTTTATTCTATTTACGTTGTCTAGATTGGCTGATACATTGACCATGAAACGACGAGAGATTATTTTGCATAAGAGTTTCAATAGAATACACACACACACACACACACACACACACACACACACACACACACACACACACATATATATATATATATATATATATATATATATATATATATATATATGTAATCAGGTTTGTAATACAACATAATGTAAGAGGAAGCAGAGAGAACAATGTCAGATATGTGATGGATTTATTTCGTAGAGAGCGCGATACATTCAACTTTAAACTTTGAGTTTCAAGTTGGTTTGGAATAGAGCCTGACGAGACCCAGAAAGATAAACGTGTTTGTGGAGCGAATCTACTTTTTACTATATATATATATATATATATATATATATATATATATATATATATATTTGTACAATATATTTGATGTACTTTCAATGCTCACATTAATTTTAGATTCATACAGGTGATGAATTTTGAATTAAAAATTCCCCAAAAGAAATACGTATCTCCAAACATTGAGCACAAATATATTAAATGAAATATTGCAAGTGTCTGAATACTTATTTCCCCAAGACGGCATATATTGATTTATATACCTATATGGTCGAATGAATTGATAGATTGATAGATAGATGCATAAGGGTAATAGTTTTATAGATATATGGAATGATAACGATACTTAACTCCAGAACTATAATGACAATAATATTTTAAAAAAAGAACTAGTGAAGGCAATTGCCTGAAAACTCTGCAAAATGAAGAACTATTTCATATTCTTGAATTTACACACTTTAAAGGGAAATTCAAATAAACTTGAAGCAATCAACTTTTTAAATTTTGGCTCCTAAAAAAGTACAAAAATCTCTTCCATTGATTTGAACCACTGAAAAGAAAGAAAAAAAAGAAATTTCCTCTCGATTTTGACCCCTAAAAGTAAAAAAAAAGTCTCCTTCGATTTAAACCCCTAAAAAGATAAAGTGTTTTGGAAAAACGTACCTTAGTCATAGTACATCAAAATACCCACTAATCAAAAGAGCACTATTCAATGTATTCATGTCTAACTAATAAACAACGAGATATGATGTAAATCAAAAATGTTTTAGCTTCTTCATAAATAAAGAACACCGCTTACGTTACATTTTGATTTCGGGACATGATTTGAGAAAAAGAATAAAAGCATATTCCTATTTTATGTCATTGAAAAGAAAGTGATACCATATTGAATAAGCATGCAAATACTCCCTTATAAATGAACACTCCCCAAAATATATTCCAGAACAGGGGAGGGGTATTTAAAAACTGATTTGCTTGGAACATTCCCCGGGGATTGAATCCGTATCCATCGAAAGTATACTGATGGACTTTTGGCGAATTATAATAAAGTTAATGTTTGGGTAATGTTTAATTTTTTTAGTTGCATTTCCAACGCAACTTTACCCAGACCGTTCATATATGGCAGTACGTAAACAGCTCCCGGCGAGACTCGAACTCACGTCTTGTTTTTTCCTCGTAACATTGTTTACTCACAATCATTGATCAACGTTATGGACGTCTCCTGACAAAGAGAGGCAGATGGATATATTTTCTGGGGGGCGAGAGGGTTATAATTAATCTGGAACATCTCTAAGCAGCAACCCTGTTACGAGCGAAGAATTACTCCGTCTTTTTATATTGGTAAATTTGGGGCAACATAAAAACAATTTAACTATACTGTTATCGTTTATTGATTAAAAAGGATCCAGTTCTCAAAGTTCTTGGCCCCTGGATGAGAAGGTCTGACCTACATGGATGAAAAAAATTCTTCTTTTTCCCTCGCCCCTACCGAACATCTGTGGCCTGAGTGGAGTTGCTATACAAAAAGAAAACAAAAAAACAACTTGAATTTTGAGATGAAGGTAAATATTTATCAGAAACCCAAAGTAACGGTTTGCAATACTTCATATGTTAAAAATATAGCAAAATAATTGACTCACAAACACAGTCAATAGTTGAAGAACCGCAGTGCAATTATTTAAAGTCACGTAGGAAAATTCAATCGAGAAATAAATATGGTCATAATAAATTCTTTCTATGACATCATATAAAAAACATCATAAAATGAAAAAAAATATTGCAACATTTACATTCCTGAGAAATTTCAAGTCTGTTGACAAAACGGTATGGACAGGAGCGCTGGAACTCACAACCGAATACACATGCACGCATATAAGAAGGGATATAATCGTTTGCCATCTCTGATGGCTACGGTGGTTCAGTTGCTGAACTTGTGAACTCGCAGAAAAATCAGAGGTCACTTAGTTAACTTGTCTGAACGATGTATTAGAAGTGAAAAAAAATTATTGGGGGGGGGGAAGTCGACTCGTGATTTTGTTGCATGACAACCCCCAATTCATGTGGAGGTTGGGGGCTTCGGTCAACGAGTGAAATGCACAGATAATGTTTTGATTATCTAGTCTGGTTTCCATAAGTTCAACACTCAATAACCGTGCGTCGTGAGTCTTCTTTTTATCCTGATTTCAACATAAAGCAGTGATTTTTTTTTCTTTTCTGTTGCAACGGCACTCACTCCGGCATCCATTTTTTTTTTGGGGAATATTTTTATCAGCAGAAAATTGCATTTCACAATAATTAATTAAATTATTTTGGGTAATTATCAACCGGAAAACAAGCGCGTGACTATGCGCGGATTCAAAACACACTCACACGCATACATACGCAAAGTCATACACAAGCATGCACACACAAAATTGATAAATAAACAATGAGATGAAAAAAATAATAATACCGAGAAATCACGATTATTGCTAATATTGGAAATAAAGAAACATGGACTGATTATAAAGATCGGGTCGTTCTTAATTAAAAAAAAAAAAACAACTAAAAAACAAACGATTTACCCTTTCACACCCAAAACTATTCTAAAAAACTACAGAAGCACCCAGAGAGCGAATGCGTCAGTCAACGGTAGTGTCATTGGAATAAATTTAGCCTGAATCTGCTCCAAAATTTGATGTAGTGTGGGTGTACAAATATGATGATGGGGAAGTAATTGTAAATAGATCAACTCCAAAATTGAATAAATCTACTGTCCATTCTTCCAGGATATGTTTACAAATAATCTTCGGAGATCTCGTGCGGACTGACATGAAATTTTTAGCTTAGGCAAATAGATAGATAGATAGATAGATAGATAGATAGATAGATAGATAGATATAAACAGTCATAGACTGATAGAAATATTATCATGAACGAAATGAGATAGATAGATAGATAGATAGATGGATAGATAGGCGGATAGGAAAAGAATGGATAGATAGATAGATAGATAGATAGATAGATATAAACAGTCATAGCCTGATAGAAATATAGATATGAACGGAATGAGAGAGAGATAGAGAGAGAGAGAGAGATAGACAGATAGATAAAGAATAGATAGATAGGTATAAACAGTCATAGCTTGATGGAAATATCGATATGAACGGAATGAGATAGATAGATAGATAATAAGATAAAGGACAACCCAAGATAGATAGATATAAACTGAGAAAGATAGACAGATTAAATGCCAATGAATGATAAATATACAAATAAAAACGTTAAAGAAAGTAGATTCCGCCATATTAGTTCAAGACTTGTGTAATCTGGCCTCAGAAAGGAACGCACTCGTGAATTGTTAGTCGATATTGGATCATAAAATGCCGTCCAGTCGACAAGTGTCTATCGCCGACCCGATGGCTGTCAGGAATATTGAAATTCTTCGCGGACAATATTCTCAGAAAGTAGTTCTTTCCAGACACGTTCCTCCCCGCTCAGCGATGCAGTTGCGCGCGCGTGCGCAATGAAGTGATTAATCGCTCTAATACATCTGCGATCACAAATGTACAGCTGAGGCGATGGTACTTTTAGGTATAAAACAGTCGTGCTTGGCTACTGCATAGATAGGTCCATATACTTACCGCTGAAAATTTACAGATATGAAGCGATTATATATATATATATATATATATATATATATATATATATATATATATATATATATATAAGCATTTGTGTATGTATGTAGTTGGATGACGAGGAAGAATGATAGAGGCACATATTCAGCTTAAATGTATGTGTATAACCCTTTTAAACATCGAGAGTGGTATCCACACATATCTTCTGGGACAAGATAAAATTCCGGTCCTTGAATAGTGATTTTCAAAAGACAGGCCGTACATTCATCTGTATGAATATTGACGCAACACGATCTTCTGTTAGAATTTCCTTATTTGGCTATTTGGTATACACGGACGTAATCTCTTTCTTAATCTCAGTTTGTCGCCATAAATAGGACAATGTTCTGACGTTAAAATAATGACCGGGAAACATTTTGACAGAGAGATTACGAACAAAATAACATTGACAGTGATAGCATGGAACCGTACAGAATATTGTCATATATATTTGAAAACCTCAGCAAAAACTGTCACCAAGACTGTCAACATAAGTTTCTTCAGTTTTTAAGTTGGTTTAGATGGCTGGCTATGTAAGTATCACGCGTATGAGCTGCACCAATGAAGCTAGATGGTTGTGATTTTTCTTCTAGAAAAAAAAAATGTACCCCGCACCTATCCCCAGGTTTTTAATGGGGGGTCAATTTGTAATGGAATTTTATACCAAATTGATCCATCAATTTGTAGCCAGCAGCATTCATCTTTTTTTTTTTTCAGGTTTTTTTCTGTGAGTGCTATCTAACAAAAGCCGGGAGAAGTAACTAATTTATTGATCACCTTCTTTTTTTTTTTTAACAAGGCTCTGATAAATCACCCACAACGCTGCATGCTGCCAAATATGTTGGTCAAGTGACAGTTTCTATGGAGTGATTAACCAGACCTGTCAGTAGACAAGTTGATAGATTTGTCAAAATATCAGTGCAATATATCCTCCTCGGTTTTCAATCTAAATTCTTTGACGCTCCTATACCAGATATTGGCTTCCATCGATAAAACGGCGAGGAGCCCCAGTTCAGGGGCGCCGTACCTTGAAAGGCAAGCCAATGAGCCTGCTTGGGCAGAGAAATGGGCCGAAATCGTGGAACAGATCCGAGCATGGACGAGAAAATGGCACTCGGACATTCAACCTGTCATTGTCAGGATGATCTTGTGAAATCTACGGTTTTGACCGATCAGTCCTAATGAAAATCTGAGGCCATTTTGGTTGCTGCTTATCGATTAGGCTCCTTCCTTCCAATAGAACGCTTTCATCCATCTGCTTGTACAATCGAGGGTGTGGCAGGGTTATTTACAGCGAGCATTTATTATAATCAATCATGGGCTTGCTAGGCCTGACGAAGCTTCGCCCGATCTCTGTTAACTTGTTCCCTACTTCGTTCGTTACCAGCTTCTAACGGCGCTGGACTAGATGTCGAATTTTTCTCTGTTAGCTATTCCAACCATAGCTGGGGACTGGATAGGAGGGGGGGAAGAGAATGGATTCAGGTGGGTACGAGAAAATATCACTCGGGCATTGTCAGGATCATTTTGAGGAATCTACAGTTTTAAGGATTACTCCTAATGAAAATCTGATTGAACATCTTCCTCGAGAGAGAGACAATCTTGATTTGATATTGCCTGGGAATAGCTTTCATCTTGAAAGCTCTGTCGATGCAACTAGAGAAAGGTATGAACTGATACTGAATAAAGTCATTTGATTATTTCGAGTATTATTCAGCGTTGGATCATTATTTCAGTTGTTTTAGCCCAATATTTTAGACGAAATATATTCGATGGCCTTGTATATTTTCTGAAGATCTGAAATGAAGTAATTTAGAAAAAAAAAAGATTTGGCTACTTTTTACCGTCATCGTAATTTTATTCGTTGCTTTTTATCAGGATATTTTTACTCGGACCGATTATCCTCCAGCAGCTTTAATAGTTGTGACGGAAAATGTATAAACAAATAATGCCTTGGGTGGGATACAAACCCACACCTATGTGGTCTGGGAATTCACTGTTTAGCCAAGTTTCCCGTAATCAATCAAGTCACTAAAGCGTAAATGACACATAACTTGAAATAAAAGCGTTAAAAATATCCTTCACCCTGATCATGGCAATTTTTGTTTATATTCTGGTAGTTGAAGTATTTAATGCATTTTCCGTCGAGGGTAAAAAGTAGTCAAAAGTTGTTTTTTTTTATTTAATCATAATGAATTACGATACTTCATCCTTAAAAAAAGTCCTGGAAAAATGTATTTTCGTCTTCTTCTCCCCCTCGAACTTGTGAATCGATATCTCCTATTACATTTGTGCCAGCGGTACCTTTGCAAATATAGAAAGGTACGGAGGTAGTTAGTCTCCCAGGGAAATGCATCTTTTAATGCTTACCTCCAGTTTTCTCATAGCTTTGTTATGAAGTCAATGTTTCCAGATCTTAAATATATTTATATATTTCAGTATCCAAGGTTTTGAGATACTCTCGAGGGCGCTCCTTTCTTTTGGTTATCTCTGTCAAGGCTAGCTTCTTCTTCTTCTTCTTCTTCTTCTTCTTCTTCTTCTTCTTCTTCTTCTTCTTCTTCTTCTTCTCCTCCTCCTCCTTCTTCTTCTCCTTCTTCTTCTTCTTGGCTTAACTTCTTTATAATTATAAGAAACTGTCTACTAAAACTGTCAACATAGGTTTCTTCAGTTTTTTAGTCGGTCTTGGTGACTAGCGGGCTGGTTGGCAAGCAATGTATGCATGTCTATATATACCGCACATACACTCTCGCTTTTATGTCTAGAGAGAATTGAAAATAGGTAATCAAGAGCAGTTCAATTTGCAACGTAAGTTAATCCTATATTGGCCTCCTAGCATTCAAAATTTATTTGAAAAATCCAGACTTTTAGTGATCACTGCTTAACAAACGGCATCGATCACTCTTTTTTCCAAATCTTTGATTGATCACCTAAAACTCAGAATGCTACCAAAATACATTGGAGACGTGACGGTTTCTATTGTAGTGATTAACCAGACTTGTTAATTCTATTGTTGTTATCATTAGCTGCATTAGAATTAACTTGTTTTCATTAAAATCTTTTTTATCTTACGCCACTGCTTTGTTTTGTTCGTGTTAAATCTTTCCCCAGACTCGATTAGAAAGAAGGGCTGATACATGATTCACTCCCAGGCAATAGAAACCATCTTTCATTCTCGCACGCTCAAACTACACAACCTACAAGCATCCTTTATTCTCCCCACATCGGCCACACCCATCATTACTTAACCCTCACAACAATCTAACGCTGCAAATCTTATTAGAAGTGAAAAAGACAGCGATTACATTTGCTGTATTTATTTTATATATCCACAAAATGCAGAAAGTGACTCAAGGTTCTTTTCCCTGAAGTTGAACACCCAAAGTACCTTGATCCCACAATGTTTTCTTGGAGTAGAGTTGGTCTGCCCGGAAAGTATCAAGATATTTATTATTAACGAAAAAATAAAAATAAAAAAAAATAAGTACGCTTTGTGCAATAACAACTTTGTCCCCTTGAACGTACGCCACTGGGGAACTCACGCACTTATATCAAAGTTCCTTACACTTTTTAGAATATCCGGTGAAGCCCTTTGTCAGCAACACCATCAGTTATCTTGTATTCTCCCTTATCTCGTCCATGGACTAAAATCTATTTAAGAAAAGCCAGAAGTTGCAGTGAGCCTGGGTGATGCGTTGTTTTGAAAAAAAAAAACAATGTACAAGACGTAGGGAATGAATGGGTTCGGTCGTTGCAAATGTGACAGTCAGACAGTACGCAAGCAAAGCTCATTCGATCGCATCACACAGCCGACTGAGCAACCTCACTGGACAGTGCTTGTTCACGCACGCACAGTAAGAGCCCCCCCCCACCTGATCAGTTGCCGAATCACATCAATGTCGCGCAATCCATTTTCATGATATTCAAACCGTCTTGATTCGGTCCAAACGGTCTTCGTATACCTGTCTGCACGTTAGCGTCTCTCAAATTTCTCTGCACACACGCATTAACTTTCTTTTTTAAAGTACGAGTTCCATTCTCCATCACTTTCTTTTTGGTCACCACTACTATCATATCAGTGTAAAACACTAGCGTCAATTGAAAAAAGAAAAAAAAACAGAAGAAAGAAATACTAAACTAAAAATGAATGAGAGAAAGAGAGAGAGAGCGTGAAGTGCAAAATCTCTCTGGTCCGTTAAGACTGTTGACAGGCAGCAGGCGGCAATTGGCTGGTCAACAAAGCAACGAGTGAAATATTAAAAGTGCCAAGACACGTGCCAATGGTAGAGAGTTCTGTGATACATGGCCTTTCCATTAAAAGGCTTTTTGCGTTCGTCTACTTTTACTTTCACTTTTGGCCTCTAATAGCCGAGTTATGTTTGCATTGCTGTTTTTTTTTCTTCTTGGTTTTGGTCTCATGTTTTCTTTAGGTTTTTGGAAATTGATCTCATGCGTTCTTTTCTTTATTTTGTGTTTTTAAAATTTCTTTCCTGCATTCTTTCCTGATACCTTTCATTCCTAAGCCCACTTGGCCCGTTGGTGTTTTCTTTCTTTCTTTCTTTCTTTCTTTCTTTCTTTCTTTCTTTCTTTCTTTCTCGTTTTTCTCTCTTAGAGCCCTCTAGGTGTCTTTAATTTCCTCACTTTCTTCCTTTCCTCTCTTATCCTTATCGTTCTTATTTTTCTTTCTTCTGATTAACTATGGATTTGAATCGACACACACACACACGAATATATATATATATATATATATATATATATATATATATATATATATATATATATATATATATATATATATTAGAATGTTTTTGAAAGAGATCAGAGAGAAGAAATATACAAAATTTCGAAAAACTTAACGTTAAAATTCCAATTTTTACCGATATAGTGCATTACCAGTCTGAAGGAGAGTTTAACACAAAAGAGATTTCAATTTGGTACTGGGTATATTCATTATTCGATATTTTCCGTGTATATGATTATAGATTGTGTTGTATTATTTTGAAACTCTTATTTGTAATGATCTCCTGTCATCATACAGTGAATCCATCATTCGGCTTGGGCAATGTAAATTGAATAAACAATCAAATAAAATGGAGCTGCTGCGGGATTCGAACCTGCAACCGATTGTTCATTCTATTTATGTTGTCTTGGTCAAATAGTGCATTTACAGGAGATCCTTTTCAAAAGTAAGTTTCAATATAACGCAATTTATAATCATTCTGTCGGCTCAGCTTATTCATTTCTCGATAACACACACACACACACACACACACACACATATATATATATATATATATATATATATATATATATATATATATATATATATATATATATACATATATATATATATATATATAAATACGAGTGGATAAATAAGTCTGGATTCTTACACAATTATCATCTCAAACCTCCCCTGTAAAATGTTCGATATAAGTGATATATGGACAGCTGTTGGATTTGGTGCATTGACAAGGAAAAAGATTATGATGAAAAATAAGAATTTGTGCTGTAAAACAAATGCTTTGCACTGGCAGTCAGAGGTTATCCGAGAGCTCTTCTTTAAATTCGTTACTCTCCTTTCGCAATGGGGAGGTAGCGACTATTATTCTCAACCAAATCACACAGTTCAGAAAGTATTCACTTAACTGCTAAGTGCATAGGTAAATTTGCCCAAATAACAAGTCCAAGCACATTGCTCATAACGGGAATCGAACCTGAGTTTTTCTACATGTGAGTCAGATGTGCTAATCATTATACCATATTAGCATACATACACACGCTAATACGCACATCTGTGTATGCGTATGCAGGTTTGTTAGTGTGTAAGTCAGCATATTGCCACATAATGCAATCACCATCAAGTACAATTTTTGCAATTCTTTAAAGATGAAAAACGAAGATTTTTTTAATTCCACGGGTAATTCTTGTTGAGCAATTCATTTTCATACCAGATGCATTCCTGCATGATGTGAATGTTTTAAGCTATAACTATGTGCAGTAATTCATATTGTTTTCGATCAATGGAAATCTGTGTATACTTAACTCTCACTCCCAAGAAAAATATCTTCAACACTGTATTAAAAAACTGATCAGCGACTTGAATGAATGTTTGAAAAGGGTGAGTCGAATATTTTCGCTGGAATGTTGTGCATTTTAGAGTGAAGGGTCTTGATGATAAGCTGCTATATACCCGTAAAAATGATGGTGTTTTTTACGTATGGATCGGCACTGAGGGGCTGGAATCTATTTCATTAGTTTATTTAGGTGGCTGGGGGGTGGTTATTTAAGTATTCTAATTCTGAGTCATTTTCAAGTTCCAACTCATCACAAGCTATTTTATTCTGTGATCAGACACGAAGTCTTACGAATTATAAGACGTAATTTTCATTGTTAGGACAGAAGAAATTTGCATACATGCTCATTGTGTGTATGAGCAATAGACTTTTTACATTCACCCCTCAGGGTTTCAAACCCGTTGACCAAGATATTTCTTTCCTTTTTTCCTTCTTTTTTTTATTTCAGTCTTTCTTTCCTCTCATCCTTTTTTTCTTTCTTTTCAATGTTTCATACTTATTATCTATCTATCTATATATATGTTTAGTAAATATTTCTTTCTTCTTTTCCAATCTCCCTCTTTTCTCCGTTCATTCAGTGTTGATTTTTTCTCCTTCTGTTTCTATTCATCGATTTTTCGTCGCCTTTATTTCCTTCAGATTTTCATTCTTTCGAATTCATTCGATATTTTTTCTCCTTTCGTAATGTCACTTCTCTTCCTTTTTTTCCCTATACTTAACAATTTTCCCGTGTTTTATGAAATGTATTTTTTGCACAATCTCTCAGCTTTAATGGTTTTTATTCCCGATCCCCTTTCCTCAACGAACACACTTCTTTGCCTTCTTTCTCTTCCTCTCTATCGGGCCATTTGTCCTGTCTCGAAAGCCGAAAAGAGCAGGGTTTTTGCGGTAAAAGCTTTGAGCCGGAAGTTGAAGGCAGAGATCAGATGACACGGCTCCTTAGATACGGGCGCTAAGTGATCAACAGAAGATATATATATATATATATATATATATATATATATATATATATATATATGTGTGTGTGTGTGTGTGTGTGTGCATGTATATATATATATAAATATATATACATATAGATAGATATTGATATATATATATATATATACATATATATATATGTGGAGAGAGAGAGAGAGAGAAAGGGAGAGAGAGAAGGAGAGGGAAAGAGATAGATGCTGACTTATTTTCGTTCTTGTTTTTCCACATATAACACTAGGCGCCTACCGTAGCATAACATTTTGTTAGCATTGAGGGTTCGTTTCTCACTAGGTGCCTCACTATTAAGCTTAGCTTATTACATAAATTGGTCCCAACTGCAAACGATTTTTGGCAAAGTTCTTCCGCTTGTTGACAGGTTCATCCGCAGTCTGGAAATGGTGGGTCCTTCTAAATAATCCTCCGTGCGTCGAAATGGCGTAAATCGAGGAGGCGATTGGCATAACTTTGATATGATAAAAATGGTTAGTATTCCCAGGTCCCAAATCGTGATAGATGTGTTAGACTGAGCCATGGACAGTACGAGTGGTGAGGGTTACAGGAGGCTGGGCTGTAGGCGATAGAAATATTAAAAAAGGGTGCGTGCTATCTCTACAACGGATCGCTACTAAACAAACACTAATAGCAAATCTCACTTCTGGTCTTTAAAAACAAAACGAGAATGAAAGTCAGTGCAGGATGCCTGTAGAGTGTAGAACTATTTTGTCAAGTCTCATGGCTGACAGCAATTATTTCACATCTCTGTCTCAAGAAAAGCTTCCTTTGAATTTGCCTCTGAAATATATGAACGTCAGTCAAGTATCCGAAATGTTTTTCTTGCGTTCTGAATTTTCTTTCTCAAGTTGGTTCTTCCTGTATACTTTCTTTGAATGGTTTATTTCGCTAACAGTTACTGAGCATAGATAGTTTGGGGTGTACAGAAGGGACCGATTATCATAAAAACGAATAATGTTATCAAACGTTTATCGTTATCAGAATCAGATGGCCCCAAACATTTTATCTAAAATGACGGAGGTAAATTAATTGAAAATGTTTTTTGAAATTCACAGAAATTTCAAAAAGAAATAATTTAAAATTGTTTATTACAATTAATTCTTAATAATAATGAATTTATAAAAATGAATGTAAATTTATTACAGTGAATTAAAATTGCTCCAACTTTTATAACCGTAGGGCTGAATATTCACTTCTTATTATGTCTAGGAAATTCTTTTTTGTTTTTTGAAGATTCCCACCCTAAAGACGTTTCTAGTGGGTCGTTCGATTTGCATTAAATTAATGCAGACTGTGTTTACTATTGTCTTTCTTTTCTTTGTCCCTTTCTCTTTCTTTCTTTTCTTTTTTAGTTTCTTTCTTCATTCCTTTTTCAATTTCTTTTTATCTTTTCCATTTTTCTTTCCATCTTTCCTTCCCTTTTTCTTTCTTTCTTCAATTCTCATTTCTTTCTCTCTTTCGTTCGTTGATTCTTTCTTTTCTTTATTAGTTCTTTTCATAGTTTCCATGTTCTTTTATTTTTTCCCTTTTTTTTTTCTCTCTTTTTTTAAGATTCTTATTTCTCTCTCTGTTTTTATCCTTTTTACTTTTCATTTTTCCTATCTTTACTCATTCTTTCCTTTCTTTCCTCTTTCCCCTTTTTCTATTTATTTATCGGTCCTTCTCTTTTTATTGTCGTTGCCAATAACAGTAACTATTTCATATCTATACTTTCATTCCTTATTACGACTGAAAATTCCTTTTCTCAGCTCCACATACTTTGTCTTGGTAGTTTTGTTAAGCATCGCAATGTACTTTCCCATCTCAAAATTCATTGCGAACGTCTGCTGAAAAACTTCCCCTCGTCCCATGACGAGATTTCGCGAGAAGCACGCCAGCTCTCTTTCTCTATTCGATATTCTGTTTTCAAGTTCTCACATCTGGTTTTTGTCTGCCCGTTACGGGAGCCAACAAGGGACTTTCCCAATTATATTGATAGATTCATATTTGGAGAAACCGTTGACGACTTTAAATACCAGTTGAAGCCAGGGAACTCCATTTGGGGGTGGGGGGAACAAGGACTTTGCTGGTTCTGGATCCCATGTGTCTTGTCAGTGAGAAGGAGCTCGTTCATTTGTTATGCCGAACGTTGTCCTACAGATGCAAGGAAGAAGTGAAGAATGAAAACGTGGAAAGAAGGCAGGATGAAGGAGGGGGAAGGAATAAAAGAAGGAAAGAGAAGGAAGAGGGATGGAATGAAGGAAGTGAGAAGCGAAGGAAGGAAGAAATGATAGAGAAAAAAAGTAAGAAATAAATCAAACAATGAAAAAGAATGAAGACGATGAAATGACGTCATAATAGCAAGAAGAAATGAATGATACAACATAACATTTTTTTTTAATACTTTTGTACTTTTTACTGAGTTGATTTCGACCGGTACCGGTGTTAAACGAATAGCAAATCGACCAGCCGACCACGTAACGATCATTTTCTTTATTCATTTACGTAATCGGCTGTTGTCATGTTGGGGATGATCTATTAAAAAATTGAAAAAAAAAGGGGGTGATCAATGAATAAGTTACTCCTCTCATCTTTTTATGGGCATTGGTCACGAAAAAGTCCGAGTTTAAAAAACAAACAAACAAAAAAGCAAAAAACAAGCGTGAACACTGCTGAGGACCAACTGAAGGGACCAGCTACATTGGAAATTGACCCCCCCCCCCGACCAACAACACTTAAAACCTATTTGGAGGGAGAATTTTGAAAAAACCAAATAATCTTTTTCCGGACGTAATAAGGAGTAAATAGTTTTTAGCCCCTTAACAGTATGGGTGCATTGTGTATGCGTAATAGATACGTGGGTAGCTAGATAGCCAGCCAGATCAACTCAAAACTGAAGAAAGTTTTCTATGTTGATGTAACCAATCTTGGTTGACATATTCTAATATCTGTGTGTGTGTGTGTGTGTGTACTTGAGTGTGTTTGTGTGCTCAAGTTTGTGCATGTGTGTGTGTGCGTGTGTGCGTATGTGCATGCATACGTGTGTATGCTTAAGTATGCATGTGTGCTAAAGTTTGTGTGTGCACGTGTATTCGTGCGTGAGTGTGTGTGCTTAATTGGGTCCTAAAGTGTATGTGTGCTTAAGTGTGTGTGTGTGTGTGCCTATATGTCTGTGCATATGTGTGAGTGTGTTCAAGTGTGCGTGCGTGTGCTTAAGTGTTTGTGTGTGCTTAACTATGCGTCTGTGTGCTCAAGTATGTGTGTGTACGTATGTGTGTGTGTGTGCTTAAGTATGTGTATGTGTGTAAAGAGTAAGATTTGATAGGTATATAATGATTATAATGATCAGAAAACCAATGAAATATATTGAATTGTTTGAGCAAGGAAAAGACAAGTTTTTCAATTTGCAAAATAAAAGTGAATCCTGAACTGAAAATTAATTTATTCCGAATAAACTGAAAGAAAATTGAAAAAAAAAAAAACATGATAAAATAAAGTAATAAAATGAATTAATTATCAAACAATAATAGAAAGATATTTTTTGAAGTAAAAGAAAGGAAATGTAATGAATATTAAATGTAAGAAAATCATTTTTTTCAAAACAAAGAAAATAAATTCAATCAGAATAACAAAATGAATTTGCCGTCTCCTCGTTCTGCCCAAACCTCAGTAAACTAGAAAGCACTTGAATGAATGGAAAGAAGTTCATTTATCACTATGATGTTAGGGTGGTAACTGTGAGTTTCAATTTTCCATATTTTGCACTTTTCTCTTTATATACAGAATTTCTCTGAAATGAGAAATAGATTCAAGAAAACCTCAAATTTGATCTGTTCTTCCTTAGCCAACGGCTCATTTTTTCAGAAATTTTACATTGAAATTAATGGAGAACGTTTAGGGATATCGTGTGGATGAATTGACAAACAAGATAAAATATATCTCTTTAATCTTACATATTTTTTGTTTACATTTTGATCTTTCTGTCTACTTCAGAGCATGATAATTTTTCGACCCATTTAATATAAAGAATGGATCTAGGAGGATTTTTTTGCCTTGGTGTAACCAGCAGGGGCTCTGCAAGGGTTTGTAGCACCCACGGAAAGTATAAAGCCCAGGGGCAAAGATGGCATCGAGAAGTAATTGCGCATTATTCATGGGGACGGGATGATTATTGATTACCAGGCTTTTAACTTGACCTGCAATTGGGGGAAACTTACCCCTTTTAAGCCCTTCTAGAAATTTTGAATTAAATCAAATTGTTTGGGGTTTTTTTCCCCTTTTTTTTTGGTTGTGATAATGAGTGATCATATTTTGTGTCAATCTATCACAACGGAAATCTCGTTTTTTTGTGGGGGTGGGCGGAGGATATTTCTAAATCTACTCACGCGCTCCCGTTCGAAGACAACGTTTTAAATAGTCACATGACAGAATTCATCACTGCAGACGTGATGCAATATATATATATATATATATATATATATATATATATATATATATATATATATATATATATATATATATATATATATATATATATATATATATATATATATATATGTATATATATATATATGTATATATATATATATGGATGTAAATTAGAAAAGCTTGTCTATAATGTTTTTATTATTGTTTTCTCTTTCTTTTTTGTAGGGTCCGTGTTGGGACTCATCTTAACCTTTCCTCTATTGTTAGTTAATTATGTCTGCTTTATCAACTAAACGAAACCGAGTGTTTTTTTTTCTTTAATGTCATTATATCATTTAGCAAGATTGTGTAAGTTATTTAAATGTTAAATCGTCTTGGTTATATATGAAAGAAAAAAAAATCTCATAAAATGGATGTCAAAGGAAAAGAAGATTCAAAGAGAGAAAGAAACGACAGAAAGGAAGGGAGGAAAAAATGGAGAAAGAAACAAAAAAGAAACAAGGAAAGGAAAGGTAAAGCAAAAGAAAGAAAACGAACAAAAAGGAAGAAAGAAGGAAAACAGGCAAAGGTTGGAAATAGAAGAGATCAAATTCACTTCACCAGAAATTGGTCGAGGGATACGCGCTCGTTAACCGTCGTACATCAGAAACCCCTTCTGTATATTCACTAATGCTAAAATAGACAAACACTTCACTGGTAATATCGGCTATAACACAAAGAAGAGTCCTGGCTTGGAGATGAGACTTGTTGTCACTTGATCTCCAATAAAACTCACCAGTCTCTGAAGACATGGAGAAAGAGGTGTGACTACTATGGCCGTTAAAACGAATAAGGGAAAGGTGACATGGAAGAAAGGGACAAAGAGCGAAGAGGAAGATGAGTGAAAACAAAGAAGAAAGAAGTCGAAGAAAAAGAGGAGAGAGAAATATAATGATGAAGAAAGAACAGGAAGATAGATAGAAGAAGAAGATAGAGAAAACCAAGAAGAGAAAAAAAAAAAGCTAGAAAGCATTCAGTACAAAATGAACCGGCAGGAAATGTTTTTCTTATAACCTTTTTACAAATGTACCTGCTTAATTGTGTTTTATAACGACCCTTTTTATTATATTAAAAAAAAACTAGTTTTAGATTTTATTGTGCTTGTATTTTTTTTTGTAGTTTCAATCAATTCGTAAACAAAAAATAAAAGAGCCTCTCCAGAATGTCGCAATTAAAATCTTTCTAACCTTTGGTGAGAAACGGCTTTTATTTTGTTGAAACCTTGCATAACGACCACCATTTTGAACAGAACAAACGCGATCATTTTCCCTGAAACGAGTATTTAAAAAGGTGTCTTTATTAACTATTTTTTCTTTCTTACTTTCTTTAAATGTTCAATTATTTATCATTCGCTCTTATTACTTATCCTTTCCAATATTATTGATGCAAAATCTTTTTTTTTTTTTCTTCTGATATTTTGCTTTTTTCCCCTTCGGGTTCTGACAATATCATTAATTACTTGACGTTGTGCCCCGAAAACTGTATAATTTTATTATTCACTAATTTCGCTTTTCCATTAAAACCAGCCCCATAGGCACTGCAATAACCCCAACAACATTCTCAACGCCTCCACTATCGCCATTACGGCTTGTATCTTTACACCAGAAATTTATGTTGGCCATCAAAGGTTCTGACTTGAGAGTAAGTATAGCCGTTGATTTCATAACTGCTGAGGTAGTTCCGTATTGTCTCCTGATCGTGTTTCTCATCTGTTCTTAAGTATCTTTAGAGCAGCTCCCAGTGCTCCCCTGATTATTGGCATGACCATCAAGTACAAGTATCAGGGTTTTTTTCTGTTTCAATGAATTTCCATTTCATTCGAAATGTTATGTAAACGATTTGACCAAACTGCATTTGCTCAAATTATTTGATTAGTTTGAACCTTGTCTTTCATGGACAATGCCTCGACTTGTTCGCAGCAAAGTATGTTTTTTCTAAGTTGCAAATCCTCTGCCAGGCTTTTCTCATGAAAAAAAAAATGATAAAGAGTCTCACTTTCGTTTGGTTGAATCCCTTTATCTTGTTTGTCAATTCATCCACACGATATCCCCAGATTCTCCAGGTCTTCCTATCGCTGGCGTCGTGGTACTCATTTTCTGCTAGTTGCAAATTCGCATATGATTTCTGCTGATCCACGTTGTGACTCATAATGTCCATCAGTTGTCTGACATTCTTGCAAACTAATCTGCCCATTGCCATTTGTGTTTTCTGATATATTTTTCTCATATCTCTGACTGTTTTTCCTCAAGTATACTGTGCTACACTGTAATCTCTCCATGTGCTTATTCCATGGTTCACAGTTTGAAAGTCAATCTTTTGGTGATGTTCAATACTTCAGCCCCATAGTTGACTATCCGGAGAACGCATTCAGCATAGCACCCCATTATAAATCTGACTAGAGTATCAATTTATTGGATTTTCTTGTAAAGGAGAGAAATCAATATCGAAATACAAGTTTCAGCGAAGCTTTCCCTCTTCAAAAGTTTGGCGTCTCTATGGAACCTTCCATAAGCTAAAATGTCTTGAAGCGAAGAAACATTTACCATTATATTGTACGGGAAATGCTTTTGAGTGTGAAAGTATCTATGTGTGCCAGTTTATTTTTAAGCGTGACATTTTTACGAGGCTTTTTATGATACCTTTTACGATCAATCTAAAGAATGCACAAAATAAATTTAGATGAAGCGCAGAAGCTCATAGATACAGTTCAACGCTGCAGTGGCTTTCGCAAAAGTGAAGTGACGTAAGACGAACTTTCGTAAAACGGGGACTGTTCTTGTACAATGCACAAATCCCTTCTTCAGCCGTCATAATTTCAAATTCTGGAACCATGCTGAACTGCTCGGAATCTTGACATGAAACAGGCAGATTTAATCTAATTTAAATAACTCAATTATAATTACCCTCTTCTCATTAATATCATAAATTTTGGGTGCAAGGTGTTGGGCACGTGGGATCTGTCAACCTTACTCTGCATTATTTGTTGGGTAGAATAAATGATCGTTGAGGGTGCCTTGGGCCTAATTCATGACACCCACGTTATGCACATTAGGGAAATCATTACCATCTCCTTGAACCTCGCTTGTCAAATCCCTTTTTCACTACTAGTTGTCACCCATCTCGGGCTGGTTATCCATCAAGAAACAGAGCCCCAAAGAAAATGTTGGTCTGCGTGGCTTCTTCTCCGGCAACTGACTAGGGTTTTTGAGCCGTGCTGGCCTGGTCTGTGTCAAGCAGATATATTTTGATTAGGCAAATATCTTCTCGAAGTGGAGTCTATTTTCTTTTCTCTCACGCACTCTCGTTGGCATGAAATATGGTCCCGATTGGGCTTGAGAGATGAAGAGTATGCTGGGGAGTTGGTGGACGAAAAGGAGAAGGAAAAGTACAGGACTTTATGTACGCATGCCTGTGTATGGGTATCTCTGTGTGTGTGCGTATGAGTAAATGTGTGTAATTAGAGACCGTCAAGGAAAACACTCATCAAAAAACAGTCTATGTCGTTTTCTTCAGTTTTTGAGTGGGTCCAGCTGACTATGTATGCATGTATGTATCACGCCTACAGGCAAAAGCAATGGAGCTAGAGGGCCAAACATTTACTTTTTGTTATGTCTTTAAAAACTTTTTTTTCTTTTTTTTACCCCCCCCCCCCTCTAAATTGTATTCTAGTCTGGGTTGGAATTGTAATTAAAATTTATATTAAGTTGACCCATTACTTTGTGTCCAGCGGCAATCACACTTATTTTCTGAAAATACGATCTTTTAAAATGATCACTGAACAACAAAGGGCGAGAGAAGTAACTTATTCATTGATCACCCTTCTTCTTCGGGTTTTTTCTTTCTTTCAATTAATCACCCTTAACACAGCACCGTGCCAAAAGACATCGGTCACGAAACGGTTTTTATTGAGCGTCTAACCAGACCTGGGTAAATGTATCTTGTTTATTTAACTGCTGTTTTTTTTGTAGTTTTGTTTTATTTTTTGTTTTTTTGAAAGGGTCGAATGAAAAAGCTACAAGAGTAGTTTTCACAGGAACATGGCGAGGCTGGGTGAACAAAGAGAAAGAATGAAGGAAGAAACTGCTGGTGAAGGAGACAGACTTGAAGAAGACCATACAAAGACATATAAGTGAAATGAACGATGAAACGTGATGAACGAAGTGAAGTTCATAATAATAATATTTTTCAAAGAATTAACTGCCGGAGAAAGTTCAAGAGAGAAAAAAATATCATCGAAAACAAATAGTCCTCCATGAGTAAGACAGCAATTCTTAATTTCATAAGCTCTGTCCATAAATCAAATTAAAACAAGATTTGCAGGGCTTCGTCATCACACTCTCGTCTCTGTCTTACGGTACTGGTTAACATTTTGACCAAGATGGCTGGCGTAGACACGATTAGATATTAGGTTTGTTTAATAGATTTTATCAGTAAGACGTTAACAAGAAAGTAAATTCAAATAATATGCATGTTTTGCTCAATATTATGTCACAGTAATACAGATTACTTATTCAGATTTTTTGAATGCTGTAGAGCGATGGTTGGCAGAGTTCTTACCGAGTATTTTTCAGCTGGTTCTGCACCCCTCAAATATCTAACAAACTTGCTCTCCGGTTAAAAATGGTTTATCTTTGGGAAATATCCAGCAGCAATTTATTCAAATGATTGAATCATTCTGTATTCATTGATGTAATATAGGGCATCCTAACTTTTGAAATTAGCACTCGGGAACTTACCTTTACCTGGGTTCAAACATCGAGCATTGCCGTCGGGGTAAAATATGCTGGAAAGAGATCGGCATGTCGTATAGGACCTTAAAAATGGAAGTCCAGTGATTTACACCTCAGCTATAACTGCAGATATCAGAGCTAATCGAAGAGAGAGCCAGAATCTGCTTTGCCGATTAACAGAGAATGGCTTAAGGTAGCTTGCTATCCGGACATGCATGATTGGATGAGATTATTATGACGTGTAGCGTTTTGAAAGAGATTGAACCTTCTGACCCGTTGTTGATATCATGTCACTCCCCTCTCCCCAGACTGGTTTTTCACTCTGATCAATAAGATTGGCCGAAAATTATCATCAAAAATTGAATTTTAATGGTGCAACCAAAATGTCACGATCTCATCATCTGAGCAGAAGACGGATTGCAAACACATATACACACTCACATCCACACACACACACATGCACAAGCATACACGCATATATAAGTAGATAGAAATAGATAGATAGATAAATAGATAGATAGAGAGAGAGAGAGAGAGAGAGGGAGAGAGATTCTCAAAGAGAGGGAGATGAAGATAATTAACTATGTAAGTATATTCGAATACACATCATTAAAATGACAAACTCAGTTTAGGTAACTTTTTACTTAGTATTTCTTGCGTCCAAACTTCGTACCAGCAGAATTGAAAATTTGTAAATAAGTTCTCAAGTTCGATCTCTGGACGAGTCTTTTTTTAGTAGACATTGTTTTGGGGAGGGAGATGAGAATGTCCTGGTGATGTGGTGGGTGTGAGGAAAAGTGTGCGGGGGTTCGGGTGAATTACTTGTTAAAGTGGGTATGTAAACTGGGCGTAGAGGAGGATTTAGAAAATTTTCTCTTTTTCTCACTCTATGTAAATGTGTTTAAATAATAGACAGCGTTATATTATGTAGATACTTATTTGAAATGATTTCCCGTCATTACACGTTTAATATATCACTCAATCCCTACAACATATATAGAATAAACAATGAAAGAAAATGAGGCTGCTGTAGGAATCTAACCTGCAATCGATAGGGTAGCCACTTCGACGTAGCGGTGAACTTACCATTGTACTAAAAAGCCTGCTGTTAATGCAAAGTCGAAATTACTGCCTTCAATCCAAAACTCATTTCGTTTATTCTTGGTCTTTTTCGTTTCTTTGAACGCGACTATATTAATTAAAAAAATGGACATATTTGGTTCGACAGAATGAATTATACATTATATAACACAATTCATAATTTAATCCGTCGGACCAAATATATCCATTTCTAAAATATATGTGTATAGAGTGGACAATGTGTAAAATAGTATTATTTATTGCACTGACTTGTTTCTCCGACTGGCTCTGTCAAAGTAGTTATAAGGAATGAAACAATACTTCATTTCTCCAAGTAAACAATAGCACAGAATATCACACCTTGAGAGCACAAACGCTAAATGTTTTAAATTACGAAGAAACCTCAAAACGGAAAATAAATCCATTTATTCGAAAAACTGGAGGGTGAATGAACGAAAATTATAGAGAATTTTCATGGTTTTGTTTTATGTGTGTGTGTGTGTGTGTGTGTGTGCATGTGTGTGTCTGGTTATTTTTGAATGATGTAATTAGATCATATTTAGTCTAATTCAAATTGATCTGAATTATAGTATTTTCAATATTGTCCACACAAGAATAGAGAGATTTTAAAGATATGTATATATATATATATATATATATATATACACACACACACACACAACTGATCAGGTTTGCAATGTAGCATAAAATAATATGAAGCAATGTCTGATATATGATGGGTTTATTTATATAGAGTGCTCGATACATTCAACTTCATAATCCAAGAGTCAAATTGTTCTAGAGCTGGAAATATTTGGAAGTGGATTTGTTACACAGATCATTCGCCTGATGAGGCCTAGAGAGGGCAGAAACATAAACTTGTTTGTGTAGCAAATCGACTTTCAATATATATATATATATATATATATATATATATATATATAGAGAGAGAGAGAGAGAGATACTTAGAGACATACATATATGCGAACAGGCTTGAGTAAGTAGATGAAGAGGGACGGAGATACATAAACGACAGTAAACAAGCTTCGATACTGAACATTTTACGAAAAGAATAGTGTGGGAAAATAGTATTACACAACAGAAGATAGACGAATAAAAGCAGATAGATTGGCAGGTTTGGTTAGTCACTCAACATTAACCGTCACGTGACCAATGTTTCTCAGCATCACTATGGATAAGGGGTGAAAATCTTCTTTTTTTAATTTGGAAAAAGTGGTCATCAATTGAGTTATTTTTCTCGCATTTTGTTGGGCAATGATCAGTGAAAAAAATCTTAATTGAAATATTCAGCATAAACTTACATCTCAGCTCAAAACACTCAATGAAATCCTATTCTGAGAGGGGACCTTTTTAAACAAAGATTCATGATAATTATTTAATGTCTAAATGTTCAGAACCTAGGCTCAATTGCCACGGCCTGTAAGCGTGATACATACATAGCCAGCAAGACTAACTGAAAAACTGAAAAAAAAACTATGTTGATAGTTTCGGAGACAGTTTCGGGTAGCAGTTGCTGATAGATAAATAAAGAAGTAGAAAATGGAATAGATTTGATGGACAAAGGTATATATATATATATATATATATATATATATATATATATATATATATATATATATATGCTCTTACAGCGATCGATAGTTATTGAGAGAATGTAGATAGAACGTGATAATCAGATCGATAGTATTAGAGTAAGAAGGGGTGTGCTCTCCACTCAAATTGGGGGATTTTCGACACAGCCGACCGCCTCAAGTGAAGTTGCTTGTTTCAATGATACTTTTGCTTATTACAAGAAAAGCGTTTCATATTTTTATAGAAAACTGAAATCCTGTTCGGGCAAATATAATGCGATTCAATTTGGCATCCACGAGTTTCCGACCAAGAACATTTATTTTCCATTAAGCGAATTTGACACATAACTTCATTCCTAAAATCAGTGATGTCTTCTGATAGACATGAAATCGTATGCTTCTCCTCCAGGGGAGCCGGGCCTACTTGCCTATCGATTTAGATTTACATTGAGTTTTTATCTATCTATCTAGTTAGGTAGCTCAATCTGTTTATATTTATTTATCTATCAATCGTAGACTGTTCACATTTGTCTCTCCTGGTCTTTTCATTCCTATCTATTCCACAGACAGTCCATATCTATCTCAATCTGTTCATATCTATCTATCTATCTATCTATCTATCTATCTATCTATCTATCTATCTATTTCAGTCTGTTCACATCTCTCTACGTATATACCTGTTCATATCTACCTATCTATATACCGGTTTCTATCTATCACAAGGACTGCCCATATCTATATATCTTATATCATATCTTCATTTCTATCTCACTCTCAGTATTTCTCTCAATCTTACAACCTGTTCACCACAACTGAATTCACATGTTCCTCCAGTTTTTAAGTGATTCTGTCTGAGTGGCTTACTATGTATGTATGTATGTATGTATGTATGTATGTATGTATGTATGCGTACAGGCTGCACCAGTGGAGCAAATGGGCCGAAATTCATACATTTAATTCTTATTACATCAAGAAAACGTCTTTTGTTTTTTACCCTCCCTAGCTTTTTAAAGGGAGGGTTCAATTCACAATGTAATTTTATGTTAAATTGGCCCTCAGTATGTGTTCAATGGAGTTCACGTTTTTTTTTTGTTGAGAATTCTGATTTTTTTAGTGATCCAACAAACGGTGAGAGGAGTAACTTATTCATTGATCAGCCCTTTTTTTTAATTATTCATTTAGTCACCCTTCACCATGAAATGTTGCCAAAAGACGTCGGTTGTGTGACTAAATATTATAGTGAGTGACTGAACATACCGGTTTTCTTACTAAGAAATGCTACCGTAAGGGCCATACAGCGATTTGCTCTTAAGCAAAGACGTAATATTAAGTCAATGTCAAACTCCGACCAGTTCTGACTTTATTTTCGTTTGTCACAAAAAAAGGCAATGACCGCACTGAAAACCGGTGACGTCATGACGACACGAATATGAGTTGTGTACACAAGAGACGGTGATGAATTCACTCTCTCTACTCAGGTCGACTTGTTTCATAACAGGATCTTCTAGTTAAGGAGTTGAAATGGGATACATAGTAACAGAATGATACTGTACAGAAAAATGAATTCTGTTTTTTTTTTTTTTACTTTTTAAATTTTAATTCTAAAGGGAGGTTCAGCCAAGCTTGTTTATATCTTTATTGATAATATTATCTGTGAATAAATTTGTAACTCGGGAATTATTTCTCCTATTTTTTCACCCTTTAAGTTTATGTCTCATAGGTTTCAGGAAAAGGAAGTAGTTTTCTATTTTATGGCCCTCTACTCATGGATCCCACAATGATCATTGTAGGTGTTTTGTTCGGGTCAATTTTTATTCGTCTTTGTTGTTTTTTTCTCAACATTTCGGTCGGGCATTCTCAGGCCTTCTCGGGGAACAATGAGCGATGAAGTCAGGATTACATAAGTATGGCCCGGTGAAAGATGAATGCGAATGCAAATTCTAACGAGAGTTCACGGAGTTAGCTCAAAGGTCGGGAGGAAAATTAAACCCTAAGAGTGCATAGCTGCAAACATCTGGCATGACATGTATTAGAGGGGATGTACGTGCCGCCACCTTCATACCAGAACATGAATCGACAATATCACAGAACACAAAAGACACCTGAAAAAGGTCGGAGTTCACACGCTCTGAATGAAACAAACAAACAAAAAACGAACAAAAACAAAAAAAATCAAAAAACGATGAAGACGAGGAAATTAGTCCGTTCAAATCCCATACAATGACTAAAACAGTTCTGTCTAACAAACGAACTTCATGATTGATGTTCAAGTGTTCCTGTCATTTCCAACACATGAAAAGAAGATAAAGATGCTATATTCTCGCTGTTTTATGACTAGGACCTCAGCCTCTCCTACTTCTGTTCTACGTTCTCTTTATCTCAAGATTTCACCGCTTTCTTCTAAATACTAGTAAATCACCCGCCACTGCCCGCATTCATGATCCCATTCTGATTCAATTGATATACTGACTGCATTGTCAACTAGTGACCAACCCTCCTTACTCTCCTCCAACGCCCCTTACTCTCAATCTAAGCTTACTCAGAGACGAAGATCAGTAGCTATACAATATGTTTAATTTAAAACTACGAGCGATCCCGTCCCACCATCCGACCCCACCCTAAGCCTCAACGTCGAAATTCACCCAAATTTCTAAATAGAGGGCGCCCTGGTCGCAAAATACTTGACCTTCTTAAGCCGAGAAAGAAGATGCGCGGTCTTGGCGATGTTTCAATGTTGATCGGATCGGCAGAAGGAGAACTAAGATACGGCTTGATAGAAGCAATCATAATTATATTAGAGAAACAATCAACTTTCGTTGGGAAGAGATTGAAATACGTAGCTTTTCTACTTATCTTAATGTCTTTCTCGGTACCGCCATCTTTATTCCACTGGCTGAGACAAGACATCTGGGGAGAGGGAGACGTCGATTTAAAACCGGTCGATAGGTCAAAGTTGAGCAAAAATCGATGTTGTTTTTATAAATATGTAAATGTAATTAGGAAACGAGGGACGTTGCTCGTTTGACAGAGACATCAGATTCAGAATCATCGTTCCAGGTTCAATTCTTCTTTGAGCCAAAAGTTGTTTTTTTATATAGAGGAAAAATTTAATACTATTTCTGATATATATTTTCGATTTTTCAACAGAAACGTGCCAAAAGGGTTGTGAGCGGGGCAGTTGCCCCAGGCACAGGAGTGACCAGGCTATCTATAACGCCTGTTGAGAATTAATTATGCACTTCTCTCGGATACAAGAGGACTGCACCCCATCCCCCCGACTGTATTTGCCCTTGGGGCACTGCAAAACCCTTGCTACGCCAAATATGCAATTAAATATTTCGGTAATCTAAAAAATGCAGGCAAACTTAGGTACAGACCTTAGTATCTGTTGAGAGAACAATGTTTACATACCAAAAGATGATACTTAAAAATCATGCTGAAAAAAGGTGTTAGAGTAAATATTTTTTCATTGTCGAATTCCCCTCATTTTTGGAATGTATTTTACACACACACACAAAGGCATGCGCGCGCACACACACACACATATGCACACACACACGCACACACAGACACACACATATATATATGTATATATATATATGTGTGTGTGTGTGTGTGTGTGTTATTAAGAAATGGATGTATATGATCCGACACAATGATTATAAGTTGTGTTAATGGTATCCCTTTATCACACGGTGTAATGCATCATTAGGCCTACACCAGTACACACGCACACACACAAACACACACGTATATATATATATATATATATATATATATATATATATATATATATATGTGTGTGTGTGTGTGTGTGTGTGTGTGTGTGTGTGTGTGTGTGTATGCGTGTATTGCTATTGCTTTTCTGGGTGGAGTTATCAATGTTATAGAGCGAATAAAAATAGATATATAGATATATACTGAAATTTCAGTGCTTCATGGTTACTCCAATTTTCATACTTGTGCAATTGTCAGACCGATTTCGTCAAATATATATAGATATATATATATAAACAGTTGCATGCGTATACGCTTTTACTCACGCATACACACATACACATACATCTGTCTCCCTCTCTCTCCCCCTTTTAGGTCAATCCCAGCTTTTAAGGTTAACCGTTCGACAAACTTAGGTCACGAAGCAAATTATTTTATTCGTATAAATCATATTTCAGAAAACTGCCGATCAATAACTCCCTCCCAACCAAAACGTCCTCTAAACTGATTCCCAGTGAGTGTGAAGACCTGAGAGCACTGAAGGCAAAATATTCACCATTTTTTTCATGACTCATAAAATATTCTATATTTCAGTGTAAAGATTTGTTCAAGTCAATTGAAATAGGGAAAATATTCCAAAACGACAGTTTTTCAAAAATTGTAACTGAATGTTTTTCATATTTCTAAACAATATGATCTCAGCCATTCGATCATACAAAAATGGCTGCACCTGAGAGAGCACTTTGTCATGAATCCTCCATGGGGTTGTGAGTGCATGAGCAAGGACTAGGAGCACGGTCCAGTCCGAGCCTGGCGAGATGATCAGTTGAACGGCAACAGGTTATTTGGCTGAGATGGCCGCATAACAACTTTTTTTTGTTGCATTCGGCATCCGGTATTTTTAGACGATTTACCCATCTGTGTTATGATCAGGCTCGGCGTTGCTTAACTGGTGATCGTACAAGAATCGGTGTATCGAACACGATTTATTTTCAATGAGCTTTAAAGCCAACAACCTGTGAACGCCTTTAAAGTTGTGCACATAATTCATCGAAACTACACAATTACGTCTGCCCATTTTTGTACTTTCAAATTGGTTTCAAATCCTCGACTCATGACCTCGTACGTGGAAAGTTTTGAGAAAAACATCTTTATAAGTTTAACATGAAATTTCATTCCGAAATATTCGATGCTTTGGCGGCTCTTTTTACTTGGAGACGCTGAAACATAAGTCAATAATTAAGTTATCATAAATTAATTATACTACTTTTTGAATGAGGAACATGGGAATAATTCCTTTTTTCTTTTTGTTTCAGTGTTCTTAGACCTTAATTTTAAAATTATTCACGAGATTCTACGAGTCTTAGAATTAAAAAAAAAATTCAAAATTTCGAATTCTCACAAACATTGGCCCGTCTTGTTTATTATTTTTATATCTTATTATACTGATTCTTATCAATTTTAGGTTTATTTTTGCTTCTGTTTTCTTCATGGAATTCCCTTTGTAAAAGACATTATTTTATGTTTCTTTTCTCCAAGAATATATCTTCGTTTTGCACATCTTCAAAGAACTTTAAACAACACAAAGATTTTTATTCAAGAGGAGAGCGTGTTGATCCTCTTTCTCTAATTATCCAAAACATAATTTTAGTTTTCTCTTTTGATAATCAATGGTAATTGTTTCTTTGCTTCACGCCAAATCGGTTTATAAAACAGTTGTGTATCATAGCACGGTTAACCTGTACATATATCATCACTGTCAGCAGTAGATTTAACAAGGGCATTTCCCTTCTCTTTCCATACCTATCTTGATTGCACTAACCTCTGCCATGGCTTACCGGTAAACATTTCTTTCTGATCTCGTATATGGTCTTTACAACTGCCTTTACTGACTCGCAGGTACCAATGTTTTACTTTATCTGTTCTCATTTCTTCTTGCTACATGTCCTACCCATCTCCATTTTTCTGGCATAATAATTTGCATCATACCTTTCACCCTTGTCCGCCCACAGATCCATGTTGATCTTTTTGTATCACTTGGAATTTTCTCCAGCTTTGCTCTCTTCATGGTATTCTATACCATTCTCAGTTGGTTTTCAGCAGTTTTGGTTAGATCCATACTTCGTATTCGTAAGTCATTGCTAGTTTTATGCATTCATTGTACTTCACGCTTCGAAAACATCAGTGTGCTGCTTTTCAATGAGTCTCTATTCATACCAAATACTTCCCAGCCAATATTGTTGTGTCGTTTTACTTGGTTCTCACTCGCGAATTCGGCATTCACATAAAGTTGCTCTTTACTCGGTGTTCCTACAATTTCATTCAAAGGTTGGAGAATAAATCGACTAGTTGTGCCGTGAAAACAATATAAAAAAAGATGGAGTACTCATCAAAACCCCTTTTTTAGAAACGATTCTCTCTTTTCTCCTCCTCATCAAATCAGCGTAGTCCAACCAGCCAAGTGGGTTACAGATTCTTCTCTCTTTGCTCGTATGTGTGTGTGTGTGTGGGGGGGGGTCGTTCCAGTCATATTTTTTAGGCTACAACCTTGGGAATCGGCACAGATCCACCGCTAGGCTCCATCTAAAAAATGGTTTCTCTGTAGGGACCAACAATGCCATATCTTGGTGCTAGTATGTTTTTGATAAATTTAGATAAAAGGTCTATTTTTCTTAAGATAGCTTTGAATTTTTTCTCTCTCAAAATCTTAGCTCTGGTACACGCACGGGCTACAGCGATTCATTCATGTGAGGTACGGATTTTCATTCGCTTCCCGTTCATTCCTCATTGAATTTTTTTTCGCACCTTTGATTTTCCTTTTCTTTCTGCACTCCGCCATTTGATCTCGAAATTTCTTATCCTAATGATTCCCACCCCATTCCCCATATTCCAACCCACATCGATAATCGATCGGTTGCGGCCCAATCAACCGTAAATAGATAAGCATTAGAGTTATTTGTATACATGAACCAAGCACAAAGGAGACACCTTTATGCCTTTCAGTAAAAGAAGAAACAAGTTAATTCATCTGAAACAGTGGTTGGATCGAGCTTAATAAGCAAGACAATTCTCTCTTCCCCACCCCTCTTTCTTTACACACACACACATGTACATATATATACATACACATATGTATGTTTATGTATGTATCTATATGAATATATATATACAAAGGGAGATCAAAGAGAGTTATGATAATTTCAAGAAAAGAAAGAAAAAGGTACATTAGATAAATAGAAAAAATATGAACTCAAGCAAAACAAGGAAAAAGTATGGAAGAAAGGAAGGTAGATAGAAAGAAATAAAGGAATATCCATTTTAGAAAAAGAAAAAACGGTTAGACTATAAAATACTATAGAAAAAAGAATGTGAAGGAAGATATACAAGAAAATGAATGGGAAAGTGAGAAGGAAAGGAATGGAGGAAGGAAGAAGGAGACAAAAAAAAATGTACATAGAAAAAAGAGAAGAGGGAAAGAAATGAAAGGAGAAGAAAAAAATTTAAAAAATAAAATGAAGGAAAAATGAAGAAAGAAAAAACAAACAAAGTAAATCACAAAAAAAGAAAAAGGAATGATAGAAGGAATAAACGAAGGATAATGAATTTAGGAATAATGAATAAAGGAAGATAGAAACAACATGAAAAGAATGAAAGAAGAAAGAAGGAAGGGAAAGAAGAAAGGAAAAACGAACGAACGAGAGAAAATGTCTGGAAAAAATAGAAAGAAAGAAAGGATTGATAGAAAGAAAGTCGGAAGGAAAGATGAAACAAACAAAATGAAATGAACATTTTTTTAAGAAGTAGGATGAAATGAAGACAAGAAAATGAATGAAAATGGAAAAAGGAAAAAATTGTAGGAAGGAAGAAAGGAAAAAAGAGGGAATGACAAATACAGAAGGAAATTTTAAAAAGTAAAAAAAAAAAAAAAATTGGAAGCAATAGAAACAAGACAATGATTTTCTATCAAATAAAATTAGAAATAAATACAGAAAAACGGGAAAGTTGTCGTCTGCGCGGGTTTTTAATCGTCTGCTCTTTTGATTATGTCGTTTGTAGTCGTGTTTTTTACACGGGGACTGATTTACCGGTTACTGTAATTTCATTGTTTTTCTGTTTTGACAAATTCTATGGATGATTATCAGCACAAAATATCATTATTTCTGGCAGTTATCCTCGTCTTCAAAATCCAAATAAAAAAAAAAAGATAGTTCGTCCTCCACCACATCAGTTGAAACGGAGAATACAATTTTTTGATCAAATGTTGACAAGGTGGAAAGAAGACGATTATAGAAAGAAATATTGGGAAGGGGGAGGGGAAGGTAGAAAGGGTAATGGTGAAGAAGAAGAAGAAGAAGAAAAAAAAGAAGATGAAGAAGAAGAAGAAGAAGAAGAAGAAGAAGAAGAAGAAGAAGAAGAAGAAGAAGAAGAAGATAATGGAAAAGAAGAACAACAAGAAAAGAACAAGAGCAAGAATGAGAAGATGAAGAAGAAAAAGAAGAAAAAGAAGAAAAAGAAGAACAACAACAACATGAGGGAGAAGGTGACGTTTAAGTATGAAAAAGAAGAAGAAAAACGGAAGGTGAAGAAGAAGGAATAAGAGGGAACAGAAATACGGGGTAGAAAAAAAAACTACAAATGAGCAAAAAGGAAGATAACAGGTCTGGTTAGTCACTCAGTAAAAACTGTATCACTATTTTTGGCATCATGTGGTGCTAGGGATGATCGATTGAAAACGGGGGAAAGGGTTGATCAGTGAATGTTACTTTTCTCGCTTTTTCTTGGGGCGTGTTCGCTAGAAAAGGTCGAAGAAGAAAGCGAAGAAAAATAGGGAAAAAAAGAATGAGTGAGGAAAGAGAAGAAAGGCAAAGGAAAAAAAATTATGTACAAGCAAGAACAAGAGGGAAGGAAGGATAAGGTTGAGAACCAGAGGAAATAATGATAAAGAAAGAAAAATAAAGCTTAAAGAAGAAAGTGAGAGACAGACGACGGAAAAGGGATGAAAATAAGAATAGAAGAATGAGGAAAGAAAGAAGAAAAACAATGAAGGATATAAAAGAAGAGAAGAAAAATGCTGAGAGAGAAAAAGAGTAAAAAGATCTTAGAAAGGAAAGGAAAAATATCGGAAAAAATATGTAGCAATAGTTAACAATCTAGTTTCATATCTCTCTATCACCGTAGTGAGTTAGACCCCTCTTGGATAGTCCTCATAGCTAAATGTTGTTGAGCTTAGCCTACTAGGTTCAATTTGCAATGTAAGTTTATACTAAATCGATCCCTTTTTTTGTGTCTATCAGCATTCATACTTCTTTGTTTTATTCGGACTTTCTCTAAGCAATCACTTCCTAACAAAAGGCAAGAGAAATGATATCTATTGAACAGCATATTTTCCAATGTTTAATTGATCACCCAGAACACAACATGGTTCCAGGAGACGTTGGTCACGGGTGGGTTTCTACTTGGTCACTAACTAAACGTATTCGTAATGATCTGTGAAAATGCTAAGCCCTGCATAACGACAAAGTAGTTGTTGATACTTACTGAACACATGCTGGCACAAGGCTACTAGTGTGGAGCACCTAAGGGGAACATTACTCCCTATAGTAGTTTCCCTGACTTACGTGCTTAGGATTTTCACCCCAAAAAGCAGGAGGAGACGTAGAAAGAAGAAGAGAATATAGAGGACAGGAGGTGGGAAGAGAAAAATAGATCAAAATAAAGAGGGGGGAAGTGTGAAAGAAGGGCAGGAGAGAGAGAAAGAGGTGTAGGTGAAGCGTAGGGAAAAGGGAGGAGAAAAGAAATAAATAGAAAAAGAAAGAGTAGAAAAGCAAGACGAAGAGGATGGGAACCTAGAAAGAATAAGAGGAGAAGGAGGCGAAAAAGGACAAAGAAAAGAAGGCTGAAAAAAAAGTGGAAGTGGAACGAGAAAAAAGGAGGCAGGAAAAAAGACGAAAAAGAAGAGGAAAGAAACATGAAGAAGAAGAAGAAGAAGAAGAAGAAGAAGAAGAAGAAGAAGAAGAAGAAGAAGAAGAAGAAGGATAGAAGGAATGAAAAGAAAATGATGAAAGTATGAATATCAGAAGTCTAATCTACATTGTCGGGTAACTCATCTAATTGATTGAATTACGGCATAAAAAATTCGTTTTCTAAACCAATTTACAAGATTTCTGTTGTCGTCATCGACGCCATGTTTTTCTTCTTCGATTTCTTTACCTGATTACCCGGATGGGAAGAGGGTGCTATCGCAAAGACTGGTTTCTCTAAAAGAATATTTGAGGTTTGTGGTTTGTGGGTGGGTTCCGTCTCCTCTACGCGCGTGGACGTGCGTGTTTTTGTTTCAGCTACGAAGTGAAGAAGGGCAACTCTCAACATCGTACGATTAGCGGAAAGAGTTCTAATTTTCATAAGCCATGGGGAAACATTTCCCGAGTCTCGTCATATCGCCAGTCATCTTGAGAAGTTAAAGATTTGAGAAGCAAGAAGGGTTACTAAAGCTTCTAACTACACATCAATTTTCTTTTTATTTAAATTAGTAACATTGGTAGTTCCCTTATGCTGGCTACGGCTTGAGTCGTCCTTACTTGGGCAGCATATATCACATCACAAATTTCTCAGTCTGATTGTGAATTAGACTTACAGACGACAAACACCGTTTGGGAATTAGACTTGGAGGCGACGAGCACCCAAAGTGGCGCCACTCCACTTCATCTTGCGCTATTCAACCTTTAGATAGGTGTAACTATGGATGCATGCTTTTCCCATGCGAAGTAAACACAAAGTGTCTGAGCCTGAGCTAGAACTCGGCTCGCTGAGTTCATCCTCTGTGCTGTTAACCGTTTGGCCACTTGTACCTCATTTTTGATTTAATGTCGCTATTCATCGAAAGTAATATCATAGTATCTTTGTAGATCATTTTCCTTCTACTATCTGATATTTAAATACATACAATCACACACACACTAATTCACACACTCACTTACATATACACACGCATACTTTACACATACGCATACATGATGACTGTTGCTTCTTGACATAAGATGTGATCTATCAACCTTTTTCCAGAGAGAGAGAGAGAGAGAGAGAGAGAGAAAGGGTATGTGTGAGTGTGAGTGAGTGAGAGAGAGAGAGAGAGAGAGAGATCTACTATTGCAGTACACAACACACGTAACACCCTCTAAGTGTCATATTGCCAACGGTCAGTGACAAGCAGGAGCAAGATGACTGGAAGCTATAACAGCTGCGATGTCTGGGGGTTGAACAACTCCGGGAATAGCAAAAGATACAGGTTGGGGAATCAGGATGTCTAGATTCCGATTGTCATTGAATCGACCTAGATTGGCGACCCAATGACACCCGAACACATGAGTAACTCCCCGAAGGGTGATCTGGAACTATGCAACGCGTTCAGCTCAGTCGAGCATCTTAGCAAAAATAGCAAAATGCATTCATACATCTGTTGGATAATCGTCAGGACAATGATGAGGGTCTTCTCAGCCGAATCTTTTGTTACAAGGGCTGGCTGCCATGAACCCAAATGTCGGCTGCGTGGTTTCTTGATGTATACTTTCACCGACCCCGGCCATGCAATCATCCGGAAAGCCCGTTGTGTTCAGATTTGGTAGTTGGGAACCATGATAACGAACCTGCGAAAATGAAAACGCTATATCTGTTAAGAGATGTAACCGGTTCCAAATTAAGAATAAAGAGTTTTATTATAAAAATAATTCATTTTTTATTTTGACATATCTTTCCCTTGGTGGTGCAAACAGATGACATGAGAGTGAAAAATTCATGCTTCTAAAATACTAAATCTTCCGTTTTGGATTTTACACAAACGATGTACGAAAATCTGAGAGACACAAACACTCCTGCTGAACCCTAACGGGGCAGAGGCTAAGTACTATCCACCGCAACTCGCTACACAAAAATCTGTCCTTAGCCCTCTAAATGTGTACTATTCGTATCGATGTCACATAACATAAACGCACGTACGCATAATTTCACACGTCTTTCTCTGGTCTCTCATCACCTCTGTCATTACTAATCTCTGAATCATCCCTTTACTGGCTAGCTATCTTGGGGAGAGATCAACTGCCCTTGACCCCTGTTTCTTTTCATCTTCTCCGGAGGGAGGGATGAAAACATGGCAACACATACACATAGCCATTTTTCATAGGCGAACACACACACAAATATTTTCAAAATTCAATATTACTCTCAAATTGCTGACCTTGAGCCTCACATGCACCTGTTACGTGAGATGTACTGTTATCTATCCGTTCTTTCGTACTTTTAGCCGCTAAATGATATAATATACAGCTACCTCAGTGTGACTGGACACCACTTGCTTCCAGTGAACGTACTCGAATGTACAAGGGAAGTACCCGTTTCAAAGGTACGTTTTTGGAAGGAGCCTAACTTCATGATGAGTGGTGCAGCCTTCCATAATGATCTTGTAGAATAATTTTCCATCCGTCCTACGAAATTACAGCTCCGAAGTATTTTGGGTTACATCTCTACAGTGTTGCCTGTTTTATTTCTAATCTAGGTGATTCTGAATGTTTCATCTAATCTAGGTGATTCTGAATGTTTATTACATTTCCTGAGACTCAACTGCTGATCAAAAAAATCTTCAAATTGTGCAATGCCTAGCGTGCTTACAAATATATCAGTCGAATGTTCAACTTCGAAGAATTGCCAGTTGTCGAGTAATCACAGTGCATACAGAGAAAGGGAGAAAGAGATAGTTCTTCAATTAGATGTAATTGGTAATACAGTGGAAAATGCTGGTTCCTTGAAGCGTAACCTCTGTCTTCCACGATGTATAACTCGTGACAACTTCGACTTGGCTCACCGAATCGAGAACTTCTTGCGTTACTCAACTGTAAACTATCGTACCTCCAAGCCTTCAGCCGAGCAGAAGAAGCAGGAGGTTACATCAAGTTGCAATAATCTTCATTCCATTTCTCTGAAGAAGTTGCCAAGTATATTTGTGGGTATGCAAAATGGTTCTATAATTGGATTGTTTTTCTATTAAGTTTATTTCTTTCTCGTTGATAAAATGACAAAAAGCCACTTTTGTTGGCGTCTCAACGAAAGTTACTGAAGCAGAAAAACAAAAACAACAAAATAGAAACAACTTCTGGTGACTTTAACTGTAACTCCTGTCCTCCGCTGTGTATCAATCGTAACGATTTGACTCCCTGAATTGAGCACACCTGACGTCAGTTGACTGCCTTAGATCTGTACATCCTGACCATCAGTCGAACAGAGGTCGCAGAGGTTTGTGATCACAGTAACGTTGATTGCAATCAGTATTCAACTGTCCAACAGATACCAAGCAAGCGAGGATCAACCATACTTCAACGGTGAAGACCTGTTAGACTGATCTGCTCTGTAGTAGGCGCCCACTGATTTTGTGCTTGCGTGTTTGCGTGCACGTGTTTGCATGCGTGTACGTGTGTGCTTGTGTGTATATGTGTAAACGAAATGTTTGCGTCTGCGTAATTGGATTTTTTTTTATTAAGTTAATTTCCTCCGCATTTTGCTGGTTTCTTTGAAATAAAAAAAAGAGAGAAGACGACGACGAATAAATGAAATAAAATAAAGATTTACAGCGGCGATAATTGAAGAGAAATGATAGTCAATGCTTGAGGTTTCAGCTGACTTCGTAGCTGTAACGGAAAGACGAAGAGAAGAGTCGCTGCGAGGGAAATTGAAGAAGAAGAAAAAAAAAATTGATTTCAATAAATTTGCCACTTCAAGATAAAACACTCAATAAATCCTCGTGGAAACGGCTTAAAACAGATGATTTAAACGCTGTCCTTCCTAATACGGAATTCTTAGAGCCGAACAACAAGAGCCGAATGAACTAGCGGTACCGTCTTTTTTCTTTTTTTTTTTTTTTTTCAAGTTTATTACGCACTGAAAACACCTTACATCAATGCCTTCGACATTTTTACCTCGTTAGCTTTTTAAATTATTTCTCAGGCGAATATAATTACGAAATCAATTGCATATTTCTGCGACAATTAATAAATGGAGGCGTGAAATTGAAAAAAAATATATATATATATATACATATATGTCAGCTGTTTGGGTAACGCATGACATCACAGGTTGGCTTTTAAGTACAATTGAAATACAATTGAAATAATATGTGTGTATGTATATATGTGTGCGTGAGAGAGAGAGAGAGAGAGAGAGAGAGAGAGAGAGAAAGAAAGAAAGATAGCAAGAGATGGAAGGAGGGATAATGCATTGTAATAACTCAGCAACTTTCCATTGGACGAAGTCGACTGTTGCCAGATGTTCAGCGCAGTGCAGTGTTGAGTTTAATCTTTTTTGAATCATAACTTTTAAAGGAAAAGAATGTTGATTATGGATCTTTTATCTAAAATCACAAATCGAAATTTTTACGTAGATATTTAAAATGAAGATGGATCTAAATTTAGATATAAAATATCTAAATTCCAAACACTGAAGTGAAGTAACCGAAATATTCCGAAGCGGTAGTTCAGTGCGACAGGAGTAAAATTATAACGCCTCGATTGTGACAGGCCCTTCAACATACCATTTAATCCTACCCCTTTGAAATATCCACCTTTGGAACAGCCACTATCTTAGTTGAACAAATACACCACAATATCAATTTGCTCTAATTTGGACAATCGTGAATTATTAGCAGCTTACCATATTCCCAGAAATCATTTTCCCCTTCGGCCACGTAATTATTTACGCAATTTTCTCCCCCAGTTTAGCTTTCATCACCTAAATCCTGCATTTGAGTTTTTGTCCTGTTTTTACATTGGTTTGATTTATGCTTACTGACCACGGGGTTTTGCCCTCTGCTATAGTGTTCTTTGCGTGATTATTTCCTCCGGCTTTGCTTTCATTACCTAAATTCTATCTTCAAGTTCTTGTTCTGTTTTTACGCCAGCTTGATTTACGCCGACTGACAAACCTGGTCCAGTAAGTGTTAATTTTAGTTAACCCGGTAACCCCTTTGATCCAACAAACCCCTTTAGCGAACAAAGAAGAAAAAAAATTCATATTTTTGGATTATTTCAAACCACAATCGCAATTCTTCATGTTTGTGACAGCCACTGGTTATATATATATATATATATATATATATATATATATATATATATATATATATATATATATATATATATATATATATATGTGACGTAGCGAATTGCAGCGGTGTAGGAAAATAATCACGTTTAGATTCAGAATATGAAAACAGTATCTGAAGATTCTGTGTTTTGGGGTTGTTGACACTTTAGTGAATTTGTTCGAGTAATTCAGCAATTTTCTTTTTTTTTTCTCTTTCATTATTTCTCCTTCCTTATTTATCATTCTTTATGTTTCTTAATTCATTCTTCTTTCACCTATTCATTAATTTTTTTTCATTCTTTTTTTAAAAAATTTCCCATGTATTCATCTTTCTTACCTTTTGATATTTATGAATATTTTTTTCCTTCTTTCTTTCGTCTTTTCTTTCGTTCTTACATTTCTTTATTGATTCTTCCATTCTATTATCTATTAACAATTATTTCTTTTTACTTTCCTTTCTGTCTTTTTTCTTTCTTTCTCTTTATTTCCCGATTATTGTTCTTCTTTCTTATTTCTATACTTTTTTCTCTTCTCTTTTTCATTTTTTTCTTTGATTCTTTCTTTCTTCCTTCCTTCCTTTTAAATTCTCATTTTTAGTGTTTTTTTCTTTGCTCATACATTTCTTGCACAACCTTTCTTTCTTTCTATCTTTGTTTCTGCCTTTCTTTCCTGTACTCTCTACGTTTTTCAACTTCCTTTCCCTTTCTTCCTACTCCTTTTCTTTTCCATATATTTCTTACCTTTCTCTCTTTTTTCCTTACCTTTAGATCTTCTTTTTTTCTCTCTTTCTGTCCCTTCCTCCCTTCCTTTCCTCCCACCCTCTGTTTTCTTCCTTTCTATCACTATTTTTCCCTCATCCTCTCTCCATTTACAAACACCTCTATTATTTACCCTTTTCCAAACGGCTTATCTCCAAAGGAACTCGGCTCGAAAACTAGCGGTAGCCATCTTGCTAAATCCTCTCCTATCTTACACACAATCACGTTGACAAATAAGAGACTTAGCCTCTCTTTAGTTTAATACAGCCAATAATATAAAGTCCTACGATTACCTACTCGCGCAGTCTCAAGATACACGACGAAATGATGTTAGAAAAATGAAAAAGAACTACAAAAGACCAGAGTAATTATATATATACATATATATATATATATATATATATATATATATATATATATATATATATATATGGAACAATAAATCGGGAAAAGAGGGAAAAAGAAGAAGAGAAAGACAATAATTATGAGGGAGAAAGAGAACATAATGAAAATGAGAAAGAATGAAATAAAAGTGAAGAAAATAATGAAAAAGAGAAATGGAAAAAATGTATACAAAAGAATGATAAATAGAACGAATTTAGGGTGTATGATAAATTGAAGGACGATCGAACGGAAGAAAGAAAAAATGATAAACAGGAGAGAGAGAGAGAGAGAGACAGACAGACAGACAGACAGACAGACAGACAGACAGACAGACAGATTGAAAGAAAAAGAGAGAACGAAAGAAAGAAAGAAGGAAGGATGGAGGGGAAGAAAGAAAGCGCAAAGAAAAGAAAGAGAAATAAATGAAAAGAAAGAAATACAGTAAGACACACGGTTAGAAAGAAAGAAAACAAGGAAGGGATATAAAATAGATGAATGACGGAAAAAAAAAGAAGGAAAAAGAAAAAAATGAAAGAAATTGATATTAAATCATGTATGAATGAAAAAAAAAAAAGGATACACAAACAAAAAAACTCGCCTAAATTACGGACATCGGAATTCGTATTTTTTTCTCAGCTTAATTTGCCTTAATCCTATTGGCTATTTTCTTCTCTTGATTCCGACATTGTCCTTTTCAGACGAGAGAGAAACTAATTTTGGCCTCGTTTTCTCAAGAAAGCCTGCACTTTTAACAGACGAAGACTTAGAAGAATATTCAGTGGGTGTTGACAGTCGCTTCAAAATCTATAATCAGGAATTGTGGGTATCTCCTTTGTACCCAGGACTGGGCAACATTTCCAAGGATTTTAGAATTCTCTGTTTTGTTCTGTCTGTTGAGTAAAGCAAGTTTCTATTTACCTGGGTCTATTTTTCTTTCCGTTTTTGACATGTGTCCTGTTTATTTTTGGCTTTGTATTATCAGCCTCAGATCACACACGCGTATGCACATTTGCACACAAGAATACAAAGGCCGATGTCATTAACTGGAATTTGATCCAAAATTATCACCGTGTAATGTCCGGTCCATGTGATCAATACTAACCGCTGAATAAAGTGCATTGACACGGAAGGGAATAATGCTGGAAAATAAATGTTTGAACGTAGGGTGTCTCAAAAATTGTACACACTTTTACAAAGAAGTAAGCCCTTTGAAATCGGAGGTGCGGGATAAATCAATATTTTTCCTGATAAGGAGCATATTCTTAGAAAAAAATATTAAGAGCTCAACATTGTGTTTCGCAAGAAACGCTCATCAGACTTCTAATAGTAGGAAAGTATGAATACATATATATATATATATACATATATATATTATTGTGTGAAATATTTTACCGTCTTATCCTATACAGACACACTTAAATTTCGAAAAGCTGAACTCTTTGAAAGGATGTGTTTAGATACATAAGAAGATTGATAAGATAGTGAAAGTTTTTTTAGGGAACTCGCATATGTGATAATTCATTTTAGCAAGTCGTCAGTCCTGTGCCACGGACAAGAGGATACATTTTTCAACATCTTTTTTTTCTTAATACGTCTGATTTACTCTCTACAATGCTTCTGTTGATGTTTTTTTTCCAAATAAAACTGTTTTAAAAATAAAATGAAGAATTTCAATTTTTATAATTTTTCGCAAGAAAAACTACCGTGGGAGTTACTACATTAAGAATGCAAACTTGGCAGCTATCGGGTTTATCTCCCCTTCAAGATTTCATAACGTAATTGCATACACAAACATATATATATATATATATATATATATATATATATGCATGAGTGTGTGTGTGTGTTTGCATATTTGTGTGCACACGTGTAGTGGTGTAGATAAATACAGTATGATTTTACACATGCCTTGACATTTCGACGCAGGTACTCTCTTTCTCTCACATATATATGTATATATATACACACACAAATATATGTTCATATACACGTATATGTATGGATGGTTGTGAATGTCGATGTGTATTTATGCATAAGCATGTTCGTACAAATGTAGATAAATATATATATATACCTGACATGTTAATATGAATGAGCATCAGTATGTATCTAAATAAATATTTATCAATACATGGAAAAGGATATATATATATATATATATATATATATATGCCAATACATATATACTTATGTATATACATGTGTGTGTGTTTATATGTATATGCACACTCATCCAGTATATATTCATCTGCTTATACATATGTGTACTTCAATCTAAATTAATGAATCTGGCTTTGTATATATAAAGATATCTATGTATGGATAAATAAATGTATATGTATGTCTTAGTGTATAGATATCAACAGTAATATATATATATATATATATATATATATATATATATATATATATATATATATATATATGTATGTGTGTGCGTGTGTGTGTGTGTGTATTTATACATATATATGCACACATATATATGTATGTGCATGAGTATAAATATATACATACATACATATATATATATATATGTGTGTGTGTGTGTGTGTGTGTGCATGAGTGTGTATATATACAAATATATGTATGTATATATATCGATATATTTTGGAAGACGAGGCGTGAATGCTAAATCTACTAAAATAAGAAAGCCCAAAACAAGATAAGTGTAACGTCATTTCTAGAAATACCAGCGGTAGCCCTCCAAGTGTTACTGATATGGAGAAGGGAAGAAACCATACTGAGTCGTTAATTTCACTCAGCCACGAAAAAGTAATTCTCTGATGAGGATTGGCGAAAAATCTCAGCCGAAATGTTGACCAATTCCACAGACTTCGAATAGAGATTGGAAACGGAAGAAGAAGAAAAGAAAAAGACAATAAACAAACAAACAAAAAGGAGAAGATTGAGGAAATAAAGAAACAAATACAAGTATTAATTACTGAGATGAATAAGATAAGGGTTTATTGAGAAGCGAAGATTGAATTTTTAAGCCTCGTTTTGATTCCCGTGGTGTAATTACGCAAGCGCCATTCTGACAATTGTTGACAACGTCCTTTCAATTTTCTGTTTTATCGACACAATTTCTTTCATAGACATGCCGTATATTTGCTAAAATGGTTTATCTTCAAAAATGCGTTTATATAAGAGCCTTTTGTTTACTCGTATACAAATCAGTGAGAAACAAATGGCAGTAATATAATATCGTATTCATAGGGGACTCTATGTATCTCCAGGATTCATACATAACAAAATTATTGAATAGGGAAATCTAAAATTTGGAAACAGTTCAGTAGATTAAGGAAAACCATTCAGAACAGAAAGGAATTATGAAAAGGGCGTGTTAGTAGATTCTTAAATTTTTCCTTCTGTTTTTAGGTTGGGCCAACTAGCTGGCTGACTGGTTGGCTGATTGGCTGGCTATGTATTTATCACATGCACGTACAAATCGTACAAATTGAGCTACATGGCTGAAAATTGTAATATTTGCTGATTATCGTATCTAGAAAAAAATTGTTTTCGCGTCTTGCAAATTCCCTCCAAGAAGGCTTCTTTTAGTGAAGTGTTAAATTTACCATGTAAGCTCATGCTTAATTACTCACTTAGTTTTTGTCTACTAGTATTTACGCTTGCTTTTTGAAAGTTTCTCAGTGATCACAGCCCCAAATAAAAGATGAAAGAAGTAACTTCTCATTGATCACCCGTTTATCTAATTTTTCAATTGGTCACCCCCAACACAGAATGCTGCCCAAAGACGTTGGTTACATGATGGTTTCTATTGAGTGACTAACCGGAACCTTATCATGGTCTTTCACATAAAAACAGGAGAAACGCGATCTGACCACAATTCCAGCCGCCATCTTGAATTAATAATGTCAGCAAAATGCTGTTTGATCGTAGGGATGTAACAGTCAGATTTAGCGTTGGTTAAGTTGTTGAGAGAAATATGTTATAGTCAAAGTTTCAGAATTGACTTTATCATCGCAATCAGTTAGACCTGTAATTTAAGATGTCTGCATTTAAGACATGAATAGGAGAGAGAGAGAGAGAGAGAGAGAGAGAGAGGGGGGGATGGATAGTGAAAATGACCGATTCCGAGCTGTCATGTTGTATCCACTTGCGTTTCGAGTATCTTTTTTTTTAAACATTGAATTTCTGTCCTGTTATTTTGATATGACAATAGGTATATATATATATGTATATATATATATATATATATATATATATATATATATATATATATATATATATATATATATATATATATTCTTTTAGTGAAAATTTCCTTTCTACTAAGGATCTCATTGAAACAACTTATATAATCACAAAATCATATACTTTACCAAGTGTAAAAAAACAAGAATTTTTAAAGGGTAGTGGATATTTGTCCGTGATTTTTTCTTATCTTCAATTCAAAATCAATCTTAAATTACCGTAGTGTTTCTTTGGCCAAATGATCTAGTGCGTTCTGCTTATCATCAGTATATTTAAAGATCGAATTCAAATAGCAGAAATTTTTTCCCTTGCTTTCAAGGTCAGTGGCACGTCAACCGTTAGGCTGAATAGGCCTTCTCCTTTTTTGCTTGCCTTAGACGCTAGTAGTGGATTAACCATAAAGGTGAAGAGTACTTTTTCTTTCTTTAGTCAAAACAAGTTTTGACATCATTTCTGTGACGATGGATGGCAAACTGCAGAATAAAAAAGAAGTAACGTCATGCATGAATATCAATGACAAAGTGACGTACGCAGAAACTGATAACGATTTCAAACCCACGTCTGAAGCCCATCTCTGATGCACTTATTCTGTTGAAGATAGCCAATCACATTTGCAGGAACTATTAATAAAATGAGTGGCAATAAGACACGTAGTTTTTGAATAAAGTTATGTGGAGAAATGAATTCGGTTTTGTTTACTTTTTTAGATTGTAATGAAGTTAGGGAGTTTGACCTTAGCGCAGCCAAGTTTGCTTCAGTGTGCGTTAGTCGAATTTTCAGCAAACGAAGAACGTCAGTCGCTTGTCTTTCTTTTTTCTGGGCTTGGTATAGAATCCATTGAGGGAGTGAATTTTCCATCGCAAGTTGGGGATATATTGATTGCGCTAAACTATTTTGGAAATTATAAGCTTAGAGATACATACATCAGAGGATATTAAATCCTCATATATATATATATATATATATATATATATATATATATATATATATATATATATATTATCAAAATAATTAATTTTGAATGAGTTGGAAAGATTGTAATAGTGTCAGAGACGGATGGACACGATTAAAATCATTGGTTATTAGAGGACTTGATACACATCTTTTCTGCCAAACTCTAGTCTGAATTATTTTTCTCTTGTAACAACAAGAACAATCCTCACCAAATTTGGCGTGTAAAATCTTCACTGCTTGGTTATCCTGTCACGTTAAACTAAACAGATATCTGAAATGTTCAATTCCAGTCTGCGATTTGAAATCACATCCGAGTGATTGCTCGGTGGCTTTCCTATCAATTGAGAGAAACTGATAAGTTATATCCACCATATTATTTCTTCTTCTCAAGCCTTTTTTGTGAATTTCTTTTTCCCTTTTTTTAGTTGTCATTATTATTATTATGTATATCATTTTCAATAATTTTCCTATTCTTTTATTCTATGAAAAGGAAATAATGAAAAAAATAGTACTATAAATACGAACCTTTTCTTGATTCGTTCGTTCTTCTTCGTCTACTTCTCCGTCTTCCTTCGACGTAATTTTTTCTTTCCTTCTTTCTTCTTTGCCCTTTTTCTATCTTTCTTCGTTTCCTCTTCTCATTCTTCCTCGGTTATCTTCTTTATTGTTGTTCTTCTTCGATGTTAGTTTTTTTTTCTTTTTTCATCTTTGCCTTCTTTCCCTCTTTCTTCGCTTTTTTCTCCTTCTTTCTCTCTGAGTCTTTCTTCTTCTTCCTCCTTTTCTTCCTCCCCTTCTTCTTCTTCTTCTTCTTTTTCATCTTCTTCTTCCTCCTCCTCCTATTATTATTATTATTATTATTATTATTATTATTATTATCATTATTATTATTATTATTATTATTATTATTATTATTATTATTATTTGGAATCTCACACCAGTTGCCTGGCGGTAACTGCTGGAGTTTGAGTGACAGCAAGTCTCCTCAAGTCACCATCCTTTCTCTCCTAGTACTCATAGGTCGCAGTAATTCTGCGATTTACAGTTTCACACCGGTTGCCCTGTGGTCATCGCTGAAGGCTGAGTGACAATAAGTCTCCTCAGGTCTTCAGCTAACGTCTCCTCCCTTTTTCACTTTTTCACCTATTATGTCAGGGCTAAAATTCGTTGCAGTATTTATATCTCTAGCACCTTCCTCAGTATCCGTGCAGTTTCCAGTAGTGCTGTGGTCTGTACGGTCTCTATCCTTCCCCTAATCCCGATCTCCTCCAGTCTCTCCCTCAGCGTTTTGGGGACTGTTCCTAGTGCGCCCACTATGACCGGTACTACCCTGGTTTTCATATTCGACATCTTCTTTAACTCTATTGCTAGGTCCTGGTATTTTTCCCGTTTCTCACTCTCCTTCTTTTTAACTCTATGGTCTGCAGGTACAGCAACGTCTACTATTTGCCAGGCCTTCCCTTTTTTTGTCTACTATTACTAAGTCCGGTCTTCTTGCCTGGATGAGGTGGTCAGTTAGGATGTCAAAGTCCCACAGTAGTTTGTGGTTGTCATTCTCCAAAACTGCCTCTGGCTTGTGCTGATACCACTTTTCCACATGGTTGAATCCCATTTGTTTGCTTAGTTCCCAGTGTATCATCGTTGCTACTCTATCGTGTCTATGCTTATACTCCTTCTGGGCGAGTTGACTACATTCACTAGTTATGTGGTTCACTGTCTCATCTCTTTCACCGCACGTGCAGCATTTGCTGTTTGTCTGTGTTCTGTCGATTTTTGTTTTTATGTAGTTTGTCCTTATGCTTTTATTTTGGGCTGCCATGATGTGTAATGCTTTATGCATTGTCATAAGCTTCCTTTTTCGCCTATTCATTGATTGGAGTTCTTCCCTTGTCCATCCAAGGAATGGTCCTGTATACCTAACTACTGACACAGCCCAGGTGTTCATTCCTTCTATTAGATTTCTGCTGTTTAATTTGGTCTCTAATATTTTCCTTATCCTTCTAAGGTATTCTCTCTTTATTTTTTCCTTCATCTCCTCCCGTTTTATCGTGTCACATTCAAGGACGCCTAGGTATTATTATTATTATTATTATTATTATTATTATTATTATTATTATTATTATTATTATTATTATTATTATTATTATTATTATTATTATTATTATTATTATTATTATCTAAAAAAAATTCTGCTGGGAAGATTACAGTAACCAAGAATTGAAAGAAAGGTTAATAAAATTCCAGAATGTTTTTCAAGTCATTAAAATCAGTCAAAAACTGAACGAACATGAAAAGTAAATAATACAAGATGAATGCTGAAATACGATCATTATAGAAAAAAAATCTTGCTCCGTTTACGGGTGTTTTCGAACTGAGGAGTAAACTATTCAATTTAATACGTTGTGCTAAATCGTTTTAAAACGTGACATCATGCAGGAATTGTGAATAGGTTTTCTTGAGAGACTTCCTCCATTCATTGCATTAGGAAGGTTAAATTTGATCCACCAATTTATAAGAATCAATTCAATTTGAGCAGGGAAATGAATCTTGCAATGTGCCAGGTAATATAACGTCTCCTGCTTTCAGTCTTCTACGCTCGGTACGTACGTGAACTAGAATGTATGTACATATATGTATGTATGTAAGCATCTATGTACCTATTTACCAGTCTCTCTCTCCGCTCTCTCTCTCTCTCAATATATATATATATATATATATATATATATATATATATATATATATATATATATATATATATATATATATATATATAACGGTCAGTTCGTACATTTCAATATATACTTATGTATCTCTGTTCTTATAGATATACCCATGTTTGCTGGCTTCCCTCTATCGCTTATGGATCTATCCTAGTCTTACCTCGTCATATTTTAAGCTCAGCTCTAACTCAATGTAATCTTCGATGTTGAATATATCGAGCAATTTTTTTAAATAAACCCATCACACATCGGATATTGTATCATATTACATTATATTCTTGATTCGTATTATATATATATTTATATATATATATATATATATATATATATATATATATATATATATATATATATATATATATAAGTTAGAGTAGAGCTTAAAATATGATGAATTGAAGGATTTGCTACACAAACTCGTTCATGTTTCTGCCCTATTGGACTTCTCCAGCAAATTTTATTTTAGATTCCTGTCTCGGACATTTAAGCGGGGGTGTATATATCTAGGTTGTTGAGCCTTCCTCTTATTCTATTTACATATATTTCCTCCTCTTTTTTTGGTTAAGTGGTTGGTTATTACTTGTTATGTTTTTTCTGTTTTATTCAGTAGAGATGCTGTGCTTATTTTCGTTTACTGGATTTCAAGGCTGGCATTACTCATCCGCCTACTCTCTGTTTTCATAATTAAGCTTGGTGTATATCAATAACAGCAAAAAAAATTAAAGTCGACAGTCAAAAAAATCACAAAGACCCCAGGGACAACATTTGGGGAATATGAAATCTGAACTCCTCCAGGGCTGAGCTTGTCCAGACTACAATAGCCCTGGGGCCAGTGTGAGAGCTCAGAAATTTGAAACATGATATTTATGATCTTCTGTCACTTGATCTCCAATGACAAGTAAATGACACTTCTGGGGTGAAAATGCAAATGTATATGCAATGATAGGTCTGCTTAATCACTCAATAGAAACCGTTAAGAGGCCAACTTTTTAGGTAGCATGCTGTGTTGGGGGTGATCAATAAACAAAACAACTTTTGAAAAGGAGTAAATCTTAAACATGGAAAAAGTGTGATCAATGAATAAAATGATTCTTCTGACTTTTGTTGGCCAGTGATGATTAAAATTGTCCAAATTTAGATGAAAGAACAAGCGTTAATGCTGCCAGACCCTAAAATGAGGGATCAATTTTGCATTAAATTACATCGCAAATACTGAGGAAAGTGCCTGAAATATAAGATCTACGACCCCAGCTGTTAGCAGTAGCTTAAAAGAGGAGGGGGGAGAAAAAAAAAACCAAATGGTTGTTGAGGTACAAACCACAGCATTGCTGTAATAGGTAAGGGAGAGATGAGATTAGATGAGAGGAGGGTTTAGGAGACTTACTGTCACTCAGCCTTCAACGACAACCACCTGGCAACTGGTGCAAAACTGTAAAAACGCAGTATTACTATGGACTATGAGAGTATGGAGAGAAGGGCTGGAAACTTGAAGAGACTTGCTGTCTCTCAACCTCCAGCGGTAACTACCAGGCAACTGGTGTGATATTGCTGATAATATTGATAATAATAATAATAATAATAGGAACCTGAGCAATAATAGGGAAGGGAAACCTAACTGGGAGAGAAGGTTACAAAGGCAGATCTCCCAACTACAGAGAGATGAAGTACTACTTAGAAATACACCACACACAGACAGACCACGAGTAAGACTTTATAACAAATACAAAGTAACGCAAAAGGGCATCGCAACTGTAGTCGAAGAGTTACACCAGAAAAGACTAGCCAAAGAGGCAAGACTAAAAAGATACAGACTAAGAACGGCCCAATACACACAAAACCGCACATTCCAAAACAATGAGAAAAAGTTTTACCAAGATTTAAATGGGGAAAGAAGGCAGGACATGAAACCTGATGCCACAGAGGCCAAGAACTATTGGAATAGCATATGGGGGCACCCAAAAAGACACAACGTAACACCGCAATGGTTAGGAAACATGAGAAAGGAACTAGAAGATATAGACAAGGGGGAACCGATAATACTGAATGAAAACACATTGAAACATACTCTTAGGAAAGTAGCCAACTGGAAAGCACCGGGGCCCGACGGGATCCATGGGTATTGGTTCAAAAAATTCACCACGTTACACGGCAGACTCACTCACCTACTCCAAAATTGTCTAAATGAAGGCAAAGCACCAGAATGGATGACTAAAGGCAGAACCACCCTCATCCTAAAAGACCCGGGAAAGGGGAACATAGCAAGCAACTATAGACCAATCACGTGCCTACCACTTATGTGGAAAATCCTGACCGGGCAAATAGCAGAGAGAATATACATGTCAATGGATAGAAGGGGACTACTACCAGAAGAACAGAAAGGGTGTAGGATAGGAACCAAAGGGGCAAACGACTTACTCTACATAGACCAGATGATCTTAAAAGAAGTAAGGAAAAGGAGAAAGAATATCGCAATGGGATGGATAGATTACAAAAAGGCATACGATATGATTCCACATAGCTGGATACTCGAATGCCTTAGAATGTTCAAAATTAGCGAACCGGTGGTTAAATTCATTGGTAATTCGATGGAAGACTGGAAAGTAGATTTGACAGCCGGAGGGGACAAACTAGCCGAGGTAGGGATAAAAAGGGGAATCTTCCAAGGAGACTCGTTGTCCCCACTATTATTTGTTCTAACAATGATACCGCTTAACAGAATCCTGAAAAACAGCAAAGGATACCACTTCTCTAAAACAAAAGGAAAGGTCAACCACTTAATGTACATGGACGATATTAAATTGTTTGCAAAAAACAGGGGAGAGCTTGAGACTCTGTTCAACGAAGTAAGGGAATATAGTGAGGACATAGGAATGGAGTTTGGGATAGAAAAATGTGCAATCATGGTGATGCACAAAGGAAGGCTTTCAATGACTGAGGGAATTGAACTTCCGGACAACAACAAGATTAGGGCATTGACTGCACAAGACCGATACAAGTACCTAGGTGTCCTTGAATGTGACACGATAAAACGGGAAGAGATGAAGGAGAAAATTAAGAGAGAATACCTCAGAAGGATAAGGAAAATATTAGAAACCAAATTAAATAGCAGAAATCTAATAAAAGGAATGAACACCTGCGCTGTGTCAGTAGTTAGGTATACAGGACCATTTCTAGGATGGACAAAGGAAGAGCTCCAATCAATGGATAGGCGAACAAGGAAACTTATGACGATGCATAAAGCATTACACCCTAGGGATGATACAGATAGACTATACGTTAAGAGGAAAGAAGGTGGTAGGGGGCTCATCAGCATAGAAGATTGTGTCCAGAGAGCTAAAGTAGTCCTAGATAGATATGTGCAAACAAATAGTGAAGAAATCATAAAGAGCGCGAGGGATAGTGCAACAAACAATAAAGTAGAAAACAATGGAACAGTACAGCAAACTAGAAAAGAAAAGTGGGAAGGGAAAAAATTGTACGGCGAGTTTAAAAGACAGATAAAAGATATAGTAGACGAGAAATCATGGACGTGGTTACGAAAGGGAAACCTTAAGAGAGAAACAGAATCGCTCATCATGGCAGCCCAAAACAAAAGCATAAGGACAAACTACATAAAAGCAAAAATCGACAGAACACAGACAAACAGCAAATGCCGCATGTGCAGTGAAAGAGATGAGACAGTAAACCACATAACTAGTGAATGTAGTCAGCTCGCCCAGAAGGAGTATAAACATAGACACGATAGAGTAGCAACGATGATACACTGGGAACTAAGTAAACAAATGGGATTCAACCATGGGGAAAAGTGGTATCAGCACAAGCCAGAGGCAGTTTTGGAGAATGACAACCACAAACTACTGTGGGACTTTGACATCCAAACTGACCACCTCATCCAGGCAAGAAGGCCGGACTTAGTAATAGTAGACAAAAAAAGGAAGGCCTGCCAAATAGTAGACGTTGCTGTACCTGCAGACCATAGAGTAAAAAAGAAGGATGGTGAAAAAAGGGAAAAATACCAGGACTTAGCAAGGGAGTTAAGGAAAATGTGGAACATGAAAACCAGGGTAGTACCGGTCATAGTGGGCGCACTAGGAACTGTCCCCAAAACGCTGAGGGAGAGACTGGAGGAGATCGGGATTAGGGGGAGGATAGAGACCGTACAGACCACAGCGCTACTTGGAACTGCACGGATACTGAGGAAGGTGCTAGAGATATAAGTACTGCAACAATTGTAGCTCTGTAATGATATGCGAAAGAGGGAGGAGACGTTAGCTGAGGACCTGAGGAGACTTATTGTCACTCAGCCTTCAGCGATAACCACTGGGCAACCGGTGTGAAACTGTAAATCGTAGAATTACTGCGACCTATGAGTAGTAGGAGAGGAGGGCTGGAGACTTGAGGAGACTTGCTGTCACTCAAACTCCAGCGGTTACCACCAGGCAACTGGTGTGAGATTCCAAATAATAATAATAATAATAATAATAATAATAATGATAATAGTAATCAAGGATTCATGCAAATATTGCCAGCGACTGGGATTGTCTTATCGTCGTTTTTGCACCCAGGAAAAGCTATTCTATTTTTAGCTCGTAAGTCCATCAGCATGCCTTTCAATCGATGGTGTTGATATGCGCCAGTACGCCGGTCCATTTTTTTCAAAATAGACATATGAGAATCGATATTCAAGACAAATACTTTTTTTTTCGATAATTCAGTAATTTTATTTGACATTTTATTTTCCATGTACGATATTTAAAATGAACATAGAAATATTTTTACTTATCTTTTTTTTTTTTCTCGTAGTTGGCTCCATCTTGTTCCTTACTTCCTCTGTCGATTTTGTTAGAAAGTGACTTCAATTTTACAAGTAAATCTAAGTTTTCAACTACTGCCGAAGTCGAGTGTTCTATGAAAGCAAGTATCTTTTCCGCTCTGACCAAATTTGAATCAGATTTTTCTTTACGTCAACCAACATCATATATTTTTTTAATCATTTCTCGAAATGAAAAAATCAGAAAGTGCATGAAAGAAAGAAATGATAGAGAGAGAGCACGCTTATGGTGGGGGGGGGGGGGAGAAAGAAAGCATATCATACAATGTTTATAATTAATGTATACACTTCATACATAAGGAAATAACTTTTTCCTTATCTATCTCGTTTCAGACGATATTTCCCTTTTATTTTTGATGCAATGATTATTTATTTTTGTTCTGGGCGTTTTCAACGGTCGATTGGCTTGAAACGTCGATTAGAAACGTTAAGTTTCATGGCCGAAGCAGATATCGACAAATATAGCGGAATTCTGTCAGAATTGTATAGACAACGTCGCAGATTTTGAATAGTGTTCTTTTTTTCTTGTTTAAAGAATCATTATTGAAATTTGTATATTTCAATCTTACTCTGTATAGTTCCTTAGCACTTAGAAGAAAGATAGGCATGAAACAGAGCTTTTCTAAGCTTAAGAAAGAAATGAGGAAAAAAGAAAATGGAATAATTGAAGAGAAAAAAAAACAAACAAAACAAAACAAGAAGTTAAGAGGGGAATGAGGGAGAGATCAAGGCTCCAAAACGAGAATCAAATAGTGAGAAAGGAATAAAACATGAAATAACTCCCAAGAAGAAGCAAGCTATTTTGAGCGGAGGGAAGAAGTAATAAAAAAAGAAAAAAAAGATAAGACTCAGAACCAGGAGAGAGAGAGAGAGAGAGAGAGAGAGAGAGAGAGAGAGAGAGAGAGAGAGAGAGAGACTGGGTGAGAGAGGAGGGGGGAAATGAAAGTTAGATTCAAGCACGATTCAGAGATTGAAATATCGTAGTTACTAATTCGCTAAGATGATCAGAAACTCCTAAACACTGATCCGATCCTGTCAATGACCTAAGGTTTTCCCTGATGAGGGATTTTAGAAAGATTTCATCCTGCTGTGTACGTGGGGGCTGGTTGGCTGCTTGTGTCAGACCGATTAATATTTCAACAGAGAAGATTAATCCGACAAGAAGAGAAAAATCTCTACAACATCACATTCAAAGATCCCTTCTCCACCTCATCAGTATTGCGGAGAATTTTCGGAGGTAAAAAGTCATGGTGACTCGAGCCATACCGGTCATTTAAGAATCGGTATGCTTAAGGGTTTTGGGGGAAGAAGAAGGAAGAAAAATCGAGAGCACACGGAGAGCGTATACCTCTGCCAACGCCATTGTTCAGGGGAGGTAATCGTTGAAAGATCCGCCCATCTCTATGGCTCATTCCCAAAACTTCAATAAAATGTAATAGGAATTCATTGTGAACTAGAAATGTCGATTTAGATTTCTTTAATTGTTGAATTTGTCTTGCTGACTGGATAGCTGGCTATGTATGTATATATGCTGGTTACCCGCCGCACCAATTGAGCTACAGGGATGTAAATCTCAATAAGTTCTCTTTCTTATGTCTAGCACAAACGGCTCTGTTGTTTTTGTTAAAAATCCCTTCCCCTTAAATAGTGTATGCTAGATTGTTCCCTTTGTTGGTGTGAAGCAGCATTCATGCGGCATTGTTTATTGAAAATTTAGACTTTTAGTATTACTAACCAAGACAATGCAAGAGGATTAACTTTTCCTCTGATCATACATTTTTCGATTTAATTTATAATAGATCACCCCCAACAAGACATGATACCAAGAGACGTGGATCACATTACGGTTTCTATCAACAAACCAGACCTGTCACCCTATAAATCTTTCTTTTGATCTATCTATCTAAACTGTTTGTATCTATCAATATTTACAAAGTTTTGCTTTGTACGGTACAAGACCAAATGGTCGGAAAAAAAACATTGCGTTCCGCCAAACCTTCAAGTTTGGAAATCTGGCTCGCCTTGAAAATCAGCATTTGAAAATCCTAGATGTTACCTGACGTAAAAACCAACCTGCAGCACTGGGATGAGATACGCAATGATTTGTGATATCTATTTACCGCTTAATAGCTTCTTTTCGGTTTGTCAGTCAAACTATCAAAGAGTCCCTCGATCTCTGTTCATATCCACCGATACTAATCGGTGGATCTGTGTATATTTATATTTTTCTACTTGATTTTTTCTCAACCTCACATGAAGACATCATAAGACAGCAGTGCATATCAGAGAAAAGACAGAATTTTGATATGTCATTGAAACCATTAGAAAACTCAAATGGTAATAGGCTGGGCATGTTTCAAGAATATCTGACCAATGCTGGACACCACAATTAACAACTAGGATCCCCAGATATCATATACGGAATTGGGGCTTACAGAAAGTATGATGGCGTGACGAGCTATATAAATTCAGAATGTACTGGCTTTTCGATGCCCATTCAAGAGAGAGAGGTCTAGCGAATCTTGAGGAAGGTCTATGTTCAACGACGGACGCTAAAACGATGATGATGATGATGATGATGATGATGATGATGATGATGATGATGATGATGATGATGATGATGATCTATTCTATACTCTTCAACACTTCATTGACCGTCTTTTTCAATTAAGATGAAAAAATACAGATAAAAACTGACAATGTTCGACCATGATGCATCCAGTAAAAAGTAAATCTAAGTCTTGAATATCATTACAAATAAAACTAGCGTACGTAAAAGCCATAACAATATAGGTTAACCTTGCTTATTCGGTACTAAAATCACCCAGCGTAAACTTATCTCCCTTGATGGCTAAAAAATTACAAGATTTTCCATATCCAACTAACTTTGTTGTTTCAGTTCCAAGTTACATTTCTTCTAATCTATGATTTCGTTCTTGATATAACGCAAAAATCAAACATCCAAAATCAAATTGAATCGTGGTCGACTTGCCGCATATTACATCGTACATCGCGATGAAATACCTTCTAGGGGTTCAATTATCAACAAAGAACCTACAGATTACTCTATCATTTCAATCCTCGCAGAAGACCAAGAAAAAGCTTATTCTGTGACTAGATACACACGGAATTCAATACTAAGTTAATATTTGATCAATATTTTGTATAATTATTTTATATTTATGTGAATTTTTAAGCGTACTTAATATCTTTTGCTATTTGTTGGAAATTAAACAAAATTTTAAAAATCAGCCGTTTTGAGCTAAAGTTTAGCTATGGAGGGGATACTTTTAGACACTCTTTATGCTAGACGATCTTAGTTCCGGATAAGCAAGGCTTACCCCATAGTACTACGGCACCAAGAGATCTGGGGAAATAAAGGATATGGGTGAATTTGATCTGCCAACTGAAAGAGTATTTTTAGCACAATTGGAGAAGTTTTGGTGCAAATACAGGCTTGGCCATCGGTGAAAGGTATGCGAGTCTAGTCTTACCTGGAGATTATTCGTTATTTCCTATCTGTGCTATTTACTCACTGCCGTAGACTGACGGTCTGAGTGGCTGCGATAAAAAGCAACTTAAATTTAGATGAAAGAAAATACTAGTCAATAATTAATAATGGTTGACGTATCGATCGAGTTTTAAGTACAAAAATTCGAACGAATAGTCGACAGAAATATCGACTCCCATTTACTGAGCGCCATAAATTTCAATTTGTTGGTGACCGACCTTGTTCAAAATTTTATGAGCGGTGATTTCCACTGAGAATTAAAGCTAAGTAATGTTCTTTAGGACAATTACCGAGTGAATCATTCTCGCAAGAGGGAGATTAAAAAGAAATGAAATAAAATAAAAGAACGTGCAGACACCAACTTTTCCCTTTACGATTTTTTGAAAAAAAAAAAAACTTTACCTTATTGAACGTATTTCTTTCTCCTCTTCTTTCTCTCCCTGCCTCCCTTCCCTTCTTTCTTCCTTTCTTTTTCTTTCTTCCATTTCTATCTTTCTTTTTCCGTTTTTTTCTCTTAGAAACCATCAACCGAAACTGTCAACATAGTCAACATGGATTTCTACAATTTTTTAGCGATTCTGCCTTCCTAGTTATGTATGTATGTATGTATGTATGTATGTAATACCAAAGGATCTAGATGGCTAAAATTTTAAACATTCCATCCTTATTATGTCTAGAAGAAATGTTTTATTTTTGTTTTTTTTTACTTCTTACCCCCTGCCCCCTAAATATCCTTAGGTCCTATTTAGAAGGTACATATATGCTAAAATGGCCCCACATTTAGTGTCAGACAGCGTCCACGTTTGATTTTTATAAAATTGGATTTTTTGTGATACAACAAAAATCGAAAGAAGTAACTTATTCATCGATCAGTCCTTTTTCTAAATTTTTAATTGATCACCCTCAGAAAGATACGTTGCCAAAAGACGTTCGTCACGGAACCAAACCAATCTTTAATTCTTTTTTTTTTCCTTCTTTCCTAATCGTTAATGATTTTTTTTTTGTTGGTCGTCATTCCATTTTCTTTCTCTCATTCTTTCATTCATTCTTTCCGTCTCTTGAACATTCAGTACTCTTTCATTTTTCTTACTCTTCGTATCTGTCTGTCCGCCTGTCTGTCTCTCCTCCCTTCTTTAATAAACTTTCCTTAATTTTTTTCTCTCCCTCTCGTTTTTCCATCCGTCCTCTTTCTTTCTTTCTTTCTTTCGTTCTTCCTCATTTGTCTGTAATTTTTATTTTTGTTTCCATTTCTCCCTACTTTCTTTTCTCACATTCGTACTTTTTCATTTTCCTTACTTTTTATCTTCCTCTCTCTCGCTCACTCTCTTTCCCTCTCTCACCTATTAATCATATTTCTCTTTCAACTTTCTTTCTTGCTTTTGTTCCTTCTGATTCGTTTGCATTTTTATTCTCTCTTGCATATATTTTTCACCCATTTCTCCTCTACTTTCTTTCCCCCCTTTTTTCTTTCATTCTTCCCCTTTTTTCTTTCTTTCTTCCCATCATTCTATCCGTCTTTCTTTTCTTCCATTCTTCCTTTCTTTTTCCGATCTTTCTTTCTTTCCTTTCACTCTTTCTTTCTCTCGTTTCCCCTTTCTTTCTCCCAAATATTCGGTACACTTAAATTCTCCTTACTCTCTATCTTTCTCTCTGATCTTTCTTTCAGCACACACACACACACACACACACACACACACACACACACACACACACACACACACACACACACACACACACAAACCATCACCATCAGAAGAAAAATAATTGTATTTCTCAATCTGCTAATGTATTCTCTCTATCAAACTCAAAATCAATATTCTTCTGACTTTGTGGTCAACTTTTCGGTTTACAATGTAAGTCTATGCTAAATTAGCTTCTTAGTTTGTGTCTAACAGCGTTCACACATGACTTTTTGAACATTCGGGTTTATTAGTGATCAATGCCCAATCAAAGGTGAGTGAAGTAATTTATTCATTGATCCTCCCTTTTTCTCAATGTTTCGATTGGCTGCCCCCCCCTTTCAACACAGTCTGCCGTAAAAAGATGTTGACCGTTTCTATTGAGTGACTAACTCGACCGGTTTCAGCTGGGATTTTCAATTTTACACTTTCCAACAAACAAAAAATAATGATAATTGACGGACCGGTTCAAACAATGGTTAGAGTAACGAGATTTGAGAATTCCATCAGGGATTTCTATTTAAAAGATGAAAAAAAGAAAGGCCGAACTACAAAGACAGGTTGAGAACATGAATAGGTAAACATTGAAGTACGATGTGTTGTTATTGAGTGACAAGATGGGGCTCATGCAATTCGAATCACTCTGCATAGGAGAGAACCGCGTGGTAAATGTTG
>OY735230.1:4472011-4477011 GCA_963457665.1 Thysanoteuthis rhombus
AAATTACTTCTCTCGCCTTTTGCTAGGCAGTGATAACCAAAAGAATCCGAATTTTGAGAAGAAAATAAAAAAACCCAAAAGAGTGAATGCTGTCAGACACAAACTATACAGCAAATTTAATCCCACTCTTACAACCTATTCAGGGGGGAAATTTCAAAATAAAAGTTTTTTTTATGGACACAATAAGGAATATTCAGCCCTCAAAAGCCTAAATGGTGCAGCCTGTACATAAATATGTATATAGACAGACATCAGACAGACCAGCCCCCAAACCGAAGAAACATGTTTGACAGCTTAGGTGACAGTTTTAGTTGACTGTTTCTAAAAGATAGATAGATAGATGGATAGATAGATAAGTGAAAAACTATTTACGTCATCGTACATGTAAATCACTCTACCAGATATCTATACCGGCCCATTCCTAACCATTTACTGGTGTGGATGTTAAAAATCCCAGGTGTGAATAAATCACATGTCGACATTGTTCTTAAATGGTGTTCCTGTGTTGCTTTCGTCTACATAAATTCCAAACACGAAAGATGACATGTTCTTACCATTAATGGCTATTTCGGATAAGATCTCCCCTCCAACGACCATCACCATGTCTTCTTTTTTCTCTCTCTCTTTTTCCCTTCCGTATCACACCTTCCTTCTAGCCTCTCTTTCTTTCTTTCCTCACAGGTTGTTTCTAAGTTTTTATCTGTTTTTCTTTCCTTTTTTTTTATATTGACATTCTAACTCTAATTTCTGATTCCTTCAGAACGTTTCTTTCTTTTTTTTTTTGTTTTGTTAGTGTTTTTTTAATTCTCTGTGATCGTTATTTCTTCCTTATCCATTGACTTCTTTTATTTCTATAATTTGTGTTTTACTTTATTCCAACCCAGTCTTGTTTTTCACAAGTTCTTTCATCGAATCACCGTTGCCCCACTCGTCGCCGACCAACCACCAGAAGTGAATTATAGATTCAGATTGCCCCTGTGTGTGTGTGTGTGTGTGTGTGTGTGTGTGTGTGTGTGTGTGTGTCCGCGCGCATGCGCACGTGAATTGGTGTTTCCAGACGACCTCAGTTACATTTCAGGGGATACAACCTTAAAGATACGCTTGAATACACCATTAGGCACCATCTGAAAACTTCTTGAGGGTCTCTATGTACTAACGATACCCGAATTTCATGCTAGTATTTTTTTAGATACTTTTAGATAAAAGATCGAATTTTTCAGATAATGTTTTCGATAATCAGTATTAGTATACGCACGGATTACGGTGCTTCGCCTAAGTGACGTATTGATATACTGAATAACCGTAGCCATCAAAGATGGCGGAGGATCCTATCGTTTTTTTACATGAATGTGTCTTGTTAATTTCTGTCTTTGTTTGCTAGTACCAGCATTTCTGGCCATATTTTTCGTTTACAGTAAATTGGCATCAGTACTCCATAAAAACCTTCTAGTTTTCTTTTTTATCTTTGGAAAAATCTTTTTTTTCATCTTTTCGGTCCTTATTGTGATGGGTATATTTTTTTGATAGTTTATTAAAAACATGTAGATTCTCCAGAATTTAGCTATCTCTTGATGTTGTTTTATGATGTCAAAAATATAATTATTTCTTACCTTATTTAGTCTTTGATGGAATTCTTTTTACATGACTTCAAATTTGACGCTACGGTTTTTCAATTATTAACTGTGATGCGGCATTATTATTCATTTTCATCTTTTTTCTCGCTCTTTGTTCTTACAATTTCTCTCCCTTTTCTTAAAACATAAATTTTTATGGTATTATCATTTCATTGTCAACTTTTTGAACTTTCTTTCTTTCTTATTAGTGCTCCCCCTAATCTCCTTCCGATCAATATGTTCTTCCTTTCAGTTTTTTTTCTCTGTATTTCTTCCAATCTCCTATCTCTTGGTTTGTCCTTTCCTCTTTTTTTCTCTCTTTCTTTCTTTTTTTTATTTGTTTATTAATGCTCCACTCATTCCTATATTTCTTTCAGATTTTTTCTATCTTTCCTACAGTCTCCTACCTTTCGGTTTACTCTTTCTTTCTTTCTTTTTTTCTTTCTTTCTTTTTTCTTTCTTTCTTTCTTTTTTCTTTCTTTCTTTTTTTCTCTCTTTCTTTCTTTTTTCTTTCTTTCTTTCTTTCTTTCTTTTTTCTTTCTTTCTTTTTTCTTTCTTTCTCTATTTATTTATTTATTCATTTATTTATTATTAATGCTCCTCTTCAAACTCCTTCCTATCTTCCTTTCATTTTCTCCATTTCCACCCTGTCTCTTACCTCTTGGCTTGTTCCGTCTGTCTTCTTTTCTTTCTTCCTTTTTCCGAATATCTTTCTAATCATCTTTTCTTTCTTTTAATCCTTCTTCGCCTATATTTCTGTTCATTTCTCCCTTATTGAACAAGTGCAGTCACCAAAGGTGGCGTAGGGTTTCAAGTTCTGTCAATACACATTCTTCGATTGAATCTTTTTTATATGATTTCAAATTTTGACGCAACAGTTGTTCAATTATCGACTGCGATGGCGGGTTTATCCATTTATTCCCACCCTCTCTCTTTACCCCTCTGGCGCTGCTCAGTCTTCTATGTCAGCAATGGACGCTCCCAACAAGTCAATGCACCTTGCCATACTGCACAGATTACACAGGAATGGTTCCTAAAACATAAAGATTCCACTTTGTGTGTCATAACTACCGAACTCCCCAGATCTTTATCCCTCTTAGCACAAATAAGATGTTTTTAGCCAACTAGTTTGCTATGCAGAACATGCCCTGCGTAAATTTAGCAATGAAAGGATCTGCTCTTAAGATACCAGCACTAGATCCAAGAGTATATATATATATATATATATATATATATATATATATATGTGTGTATGTGTGTGTGTGTGTGTGTGTGTGTGTGTAGTTTGAGCGTCAAAATCATAATAATACGATGGGAGCAAATTTGGGTATCAAAACGTAGAAAAATCTTTCAAAATCATTAGCCTTATGCAGAAAACAACCATTCTAATGGGACTTGCTCTAACAGCACTTTTCAAATGACCCTCACGTTTTGACGACACGTTTGATTTTATATTCTGGCAAGACTATTGTCAGAGATTGTACCTTTCCTCGTACGAATCAAAAACTGATTAATGTACAAGTCATTTTTTCTCAAAGGTTTTTTTTGTATTTTCAATCTACCCGTTATTACGGCAATTTTTTTCAACGGCAACTCCCCTGAGTTTACTGAACAAGTTTTCTATTCAAACAGTCTGTAGACAATTGTAAATTATTGTCACCGGAAATTGTGCGTCCACGATTCTGTCTACGATTTCCGTTGACTCTGTATTTATAATTCAACCAGAGAAATTATTCAGTCGCCGATGGTGATGCGTGGACAGGATTCGTTATCTTTGGGCGGAAAACTAGGTTCTTCCCAATTAAAATTCTGGCAGGAATCGCATCTACCGGAATGACTGAAATATATATAGAAACATCAATGAACATCTGAAGACGTGTCCTGATTTCTGGAGACAATGTCAATATAAGACTTGCTGTTTAATGATTTCTTACATATTCTTATGTATACGCTCGCATATCAACACTATCAAATTATTTATAATCACAGATATCCCCTGCTAACCAAAAGGAGGTGATTCCCATGAAGAACCCTTTGTAAACTGAAATGGTGTAAAGCAAACAAAGCGATTACCATTAATTTGCATAAGAAAAAGATCTAAGTGTCCTAAGATTCCACCAGCGGTGATCGTGATGTTAGGCTGAGTTGATGAAGATTGATTGGTTAGTGGTTGGAAGACTTGAGAGAACGGAAGGAGGAGTGCTCTGTCTCTTATCATAATTAGTCTTTTAACGTTTGTTGGTGGACATAGACCTTCAACAAAATTCGCCACATCTCTCTATCGTGGGTGCCGCAGAAACCAATACTTAATATGTCAAGCTCGTCTCTCTGCATCTTGCATTCTGCCGACCTCGGTTGCGCGTGTGATCTCTGGAGATTTATGTTGAGTCGTGATGTTCATCAGTTGACGGTTGTTTGCCATTCTTGCAACATGACCAGCCCATTGCCGTTTGATTTTTCTTGTAGATTCAATGATGCCTCAGACTACCGTTTCCTCCCTGATATACTTTGCTATCTTGTGATCTCTTCATGTGAGGTTGAGCATGATTCATTCATGTGGATGTAGCGTGCTTCTCAGTCTGCAGGCCAGTCTATTGGTTAGGTTCCATGCTTCAGCTCTATAGGTGACTATCGGCAGGATGCATTGGTTGTATACACTTTTTTTTAAAGGATTAATGGGATCGTCTTGTTTTTTTAAGACTGGTCTTGCCCTGCCGAAGGTTTGCTATTCAAGAGCGATTCTTCACATGGTTTCTTCTTCTTATGGGGATTTCATGGAGATTTGTTGTTCTAGATAAATGTAGTGGTCTACTTTCTTCAGTTCTGTGTCTTCAATTTTGATAGCTATGTTCGTATTTCTGACGTGGTTAAGCTTGCTTCAAAACAAACGCATAACGCTATTTTCGCTTTCTGTCCCCCCTTTTTTTTTAGATGAGAAAGGTTGACGTAAAGCGGACATTAAAAAATTGTGTCATAATGGTATGTATTAAGATATGAGAATTTATGTTTTATTTTTTTTAAATATTGTACATGTTACGCCAAATCGGCGAAATTGCTTAATTGGCGAAATTTGATTATTCTTTGTAAAGAAAATTTGATTTCACTTTGATTACATAAACTTTTGATCATGAAAAAATACTTGTTTTTCATCCTTGTTTTTATTAAATGAATTTTTGATCAAATTAGAATAATTTGTTAATTCTTATTTTGTGGAAAAAGTTAAAACTACGTGATTACTTATTTTCTGTAACGATGTTTGATCTCACAAACTTTTGATTGCAAAAAATGGGTATTTTATAACCTTGTTATGATTAAATGAATTTTGATCAAATAAAAACCATGGATTTATTTGATTTTGCTAAAAAAAAAAAAAATGAAATCACACTA
>OY735230.1:4482011-4502011 GCA_963457665.1 Thysanoteuthis rhombus
CACACATTTCACACATCATGATTCTATAATTCCTTCAAGAAACAAAGAACAATATTTTCAAGAGGCCGTTTCGTTAGTGCCTCATATATTATAAAGATATGTAGTAATTATCAAAAAAAAAGAAAAAATTACAATAATAATGTAATAGTATATCATGTATTATACATATCATCTTTATATATCTTGTACTATATATATATATATATATATATATATATATATATATAGTTGAATGGAGATTTGCTGCTGAAACACGTTATGTTTCTGCCCTACTTTAGGTGATCTTTAGGTGCCTCTTTAGGTGATCCCCATTCTTCTATATCTCTAACTGTACCTTAAACAAACTTAACATTTAAAGTTGAATGTATCGAGCACCCTTTAAAAAAACATCATACACTCGATATTACATTATATTATACAATGCTATATTGCCCCCACCCTGATTTGTACAATATATATAGATATATATATATATATATATATATATATATATATATATATATAACGTATTGTATCCGTAAAATGAAATTTCGCTTTTTGCCACTCTGTGCTTTTGCAAAAAAGATGAGAAGCGTTCAGTGAATGTTTTACAATGAACTGTTATGTAGAGAGGGTGCACCTATTTCTTCTATGACTCTGTACCCAATCTCCTGTGACTCTTACACCTTAACATCCAACATCTCAGGCTAACTCAACATCATTAACATTTTTGGAACTGGGAATGCTCAAATATTCGCTTCATCACTTTACTTCATTTCAGCTCACAAAATCGTTCAATAGATGCACTCTACTCGAATAGCAAAAGAACTACACACGCACTCACACACACAAGCACACACACACACTCGCATATATATATATATATATATATATATATATATATATATATATATATATATATATATATATATATATAGTAGATTGAGGGTTTGCTACACAAGCACATTTATGTTTCTGTCCTTTTTGGACTTTTTCAGTCGAAAGAAGAAGCTCAGGTCAGAAACATTGAGGTTTTTGTGCAGCAAATTCCCATTCTCCTATATATCTCCAGTTCTACTTTCAAACAAATCAACATCTAGAGTTGAATGTGTGGAACCCTCTGTGAAATAAACCCATCACACATCAGATATTGCATTATATTATATTATACTATGTTATATTGCATACCTGCTATATATATATATATATATATATATATATATATATATGTGTGTGTGTGTGTGTGTGTGTGTGTTGGCATTTCTTTAGCTTTATATATATTTCTCTGTGGCGATGCACGTGTATATAACTGGATGTGACGGCTTAATTAAAATGAAATCGAGAAAATCGGATTCAATGGGAAAAAAAGAGAAAAAAAATTGAAAGAAGACCGGAACTGAAGCAAAAAAAAAAACCCCGGAAAATTGACAATAATCATTTGAACGTTTATTTTAATCCATATTTTGTTATGATTTTTTCTATATTTGTTTTTGCTCTCATTTCTTCTGGGACAAGTTTTGCCGTACGGCTGACTTGCGCCGTTAATTAAATTCGAGCTTTGGTTTCGAGGATAGATAGAAATCAGTTCTGTGGTATCTGTCCCTACCCCTGCCTTGACACCAACCCTAACCCACGGTGAGCAGTAAGGGGAAGAAGATATAAGGCGTTGAGAGCAGGAGAACACTATCCCTCATTTCTGTCTTGTATTATTCTTGATTTTTTTTATTTAATGCAAATCGCAGGTCGACCAATCATGCCGACAATATAGTAAAATTGGCACATCCGCCATTCATTGCCAAGGGAGATAATTTGTGTTACGTGCAAGAAGAACATAAGCGGTATTTTGATTATATTTCCTCTTTGTTTTTATCATAGTGTTGCCATTCTCGTTTCAGTACGATGTGTGTACTTGGAAGTTTAGTTGCACACAAGCAGGAACCTCTTGTAAACCAGATGAGGAAAACACGGGAGTGAATATAGACGGAGAATATTTGAACAATAAAAAAGTAATGAGCTGATAATGCATTGATATCAGAAACTGTGGAGAATCTACAAAACATATTAGGTGATCTAAATAGAGAAAACCAAAAAATAGGGTTGGAGACGAACTAAACAAACGAAGACATAAATAATATTCAATACAAAAGTTCCGTAAAAGACTAAAAGTATAGACGGCGAAGCTTTAGAAGATGTTAAGAAAATATCCGGGGAGGCAATGAAGCTAGAGGAAGAAGGTATAGATAGGCAGACCGAAAAGCAAATTGTCAGTTTGCTAAAAACGTAAAGTATACAATCAATGCATAATAGTTAGTTATGGTGTACGGGTGCGAAACCTGGGAAACTTTCTGATCAACTTGAGAACAAACTCAGAATAGCATAGAGGCCAACGAAAAGAGCAATGTTAGGAATAAATGTTAGCAATAAAAAACGATCAACATGAGAGAAGACCAGGATGAAGGATATCATAGAAATAATCAAGTCACAAAAAGAGAGATTGGCTGGACATAGTGAGAGAAAGGAACGAGAGATGAAACAAAAGACTACCGATGAGACATGCTCGTCACTAAATTCGGCAATAAATATTCTTCCACGAATCAAGTAATCCTTTGAGAGACAGGATTTGACGTAGTTAATCTAATGATTACTTAACGTCCTTATATTTTTAAGTATAAAATGAATATTACATTCCTTTACGGCGTGTGTCTGTTACCTGATTAAAGGTCCAGTGATTGATTCATTTAGCCCAGTGAGTAATTTCTTTGCTTGCTGGTCCGCAAGTGACGTCATCATAACGTACCAATGCAAAACACCAAGTGAAAGGTAATGGAAATCTAAAAAAAAAAAAAGAATATCTACAGTTTCTTAATCACTCAAAGTATGACCGAAAGTTCTCTATCACAAATATCTTGATCCAAACACCTGTTTTCTTGTAGGTAAAAAAAGATTGACTAATTTTTTTCTTCAAAATCTTGGCTATAATCAAACATGTATTGATCAAAGATAGTTGCTAAAATGCATATCATCATCATCATCATCATCATCATCATCATCATCATCATCATCATCATCATCAGTCTTTCAACGTCCATCGTTGGACATAGACTTTCCCCAAGATTCGCCACACTTCTCTATCGTGGGCGTCACGGAGCGAGTACTTTCTGAATTTGTCTAACTCGTCTCTCTATTTAATATTCTGCCAGCCTCAGTTCCACATGTGATCTCAGGGGATCCATTTCGTGAGTCGCGACGTCCGTTGGTTGTCCGCCATTCGTGCAACATAACCATCCCACTGCCATTTGAGATTTTTAATGGATTCTATGATGTGCCTGACTCTTGTCTTTTTCCCGGATGTACTGTGTTATCTTGTGGTCTCTCCATGTGAGAGCCAGCATAATTCTTTCATGTGTATGTTGCGTTGTTCGGACCTGTCTCTTGGTTAGGTTCCATGTTTCAGCTCCATAAGTGACTATTGGGAGGATGCATTGGTTATACAACCTTCTTTTTAGGATTACTGCTTATCAAAATTACTAGATATAAAATGATCTCCAACCACAGTGACTTTTCCTTACTTCTTACTCATTCTTTACATTTATTGGACCTCTCCTATGGTATACTAGTATCTTTCTTACTCTCTCTCTGCTCCTTATATATATATATATATATATATATATATATATATATATATATATATATATATATATATATGTGTGTGTGTGTGTGTGTGCGTGTGTGTGTACATTATTTATTCCTCTCTAATACGCTTTTGATATATTTACTGAAGAGACTCATACTTGACGGCACACTCATACATACACACAGACGTATGGACACACACACACGTATGTGTGTGTGTGTGTGTGTTGGGTGTTCATTCAAAATTCAGATCAACAAATAGGTTTCGGAATAAAACAAAAATATGTACATATATGTAAAATTGTTGAACAGGAGAAAATAGTTAATATTGGTTAAGAGATATACATCTCATCTTTTTTTTTTTTTTTTGTCTGTCGCTCACTGTCATTTCCGACCCAACCCATCTCTCCCTCCCCCACGTGTGCGTGTGTTTCTGTCTTTTAAAGAATTTTCGGTTTTAATTTGGGGCGAGGCGACGGGTTGATTGTTTGATTTGAGTTTTGTGGCTTGCCAGGCGAGATGGGAGGTGCGACATGGAACACCTGCATGACGGGCGGGCATTTTCCAAAAATAAAACCTAATTTCAATCGACAGACTCAGAGGAAGAAATACATACTTACATGTATACTTACTCAACGCCCACACTGATGCACACACACACACACACACAGAGACACACACTCTCTCTCTCTCTCACACACACACACACACACACATATATATATATATATATGTATATATATACATATATATGTATATATATACACACCTACGTTTGCACACCATATATATACATATATATATATACAATGAATCATATATATATATATATATATACATATTTATATATGTACATATGTATATATATATATATACACACATATATATAATGAATCATATATATATATATATAATGAATCATATATATATATATACATATGTATATGTATATATGCACACATATATATAATGAATCATATATATATATATACGTATATATATATATATATATATATATATATATATATATAATGAATCATATCATATTCAAATATTCAATTTCTGTTTGTAAATTGGTCCATTTGATATTATTTAAAATACAGGATTTAGTATAGAGATCACTATTTGCCAACGCTTGAAATCGAACCGCTTTTTTTTGTTCTACCTACATATCCCGGTGTCTCCTGTGTCTCAGTCTGTTTTAGTATTTATCTTTCCTTGCACTCTCTCTCTCTCTCTCTCTCTCTCTGTATGTATGTATCTATCTATCTATCCATCTCTCTCTATATATATTGAGATAGTATAATAAACACTTATGGAATTCTTACCACAAATTTGTTTCACGCTTCTATTCGATCATCAATCATCATTCTTTTTCACACGCATGATACATAAACTTTCAAAATTCAAATCCTGAACGCCGATGAGAAACTGAGAATATATAAGATCGGGTATCATTATTTTTTTAAAACATTTTTCATTAAAGCTCACTTGATAATTGCAGAGAAGCGTGAAAGAAATTTGCCGTGGGTATTCCAGAAGTAAACACACACACACACACACACACACACATATATATATATATATATATATATATATATATATATATATATATATATATATATATATATATATATATTTTGAACTTTCACTCTTTCCTCAGTCTTGATTCCTTTCGTTACCAACCTAATTGTTCTTCCCTCTCCCTTCATCATCAACTTTTTCCCCTTTTTTCATCTTCTTCTACCTTTCCCCAAAATAACCTACATCGTCAAATCAATGAGCAAAAAAAAAAAAAAATACGTCAAGGAAATCGAGACACAATTAATCTTATTATTTTTTCTCATTTTATTCCAATATAATTTTCTGATTTCGGATTCACTTCCTCCAGTCCTTTCCTCTACCCAAGTATTTCACTTTATCTTTGAGTCTAAATCAAATTCTTTTGTTTACAAGAGAAAGGAAAAATTAAATAAAATTTAAAACAAATAGCCATCCATGATTTTTTTCCACGTCGCTTAAATATTTAATTTCTTTCCTCTTAAAATTTATGGCGTCCGTTTTATTTTATTTTTTTTTTTCAAGATTCCATTAATTATGTAATCTTCTTTTCATGCCCTGGAAGTCAACCTCTGATCAGATTTTTAAAATATATTCCCCTAGATTATAAAAATCCTCCATTAGAAACTGTCAAACGAAACTGTCAACAAAGGTTTCTTGGGTTTTCAAGTTGTTCTGGCTTGCTGGCTATCTCTGTATGAATAGCATGGACAGGCCGCCCCCATAGAACTTATTTTGTGAAAGTTCTCTCCCTAAATAGGTTTTTAGCGTGTGTATGGTGCTGGGGGTTCAATTCACATTTGTTTATTGAAAGTTCTTCGTGATCATGCGAGAAAAGGATGCAGAAGTAACTTATTTATTGATCTTTTCTTTTCTCGAATTTCTTAATTGATCACCCCAACAGAACATCAAAATACGTTGACCGTGAGACAGTTTCTATTGAGTAATAAAGTAGACATGCTCTACGATCTTTCTTTAATAGCGTTGAAGTCAAACTCTGATCAGATTTAAAATATATTTCACCAGATTACCCAAATCCTCTATTTGTTATTAATCGACGCCAAATCTTTTAGGTTTGAGATGAAGTGGAATTTTACGATGCCTGGCCAGTGATGACACTGTACCTATGATTTTTTTTTTACCTGCAACGAGCACATTGGTCTATGTATGCCCGAAACCTTTTCGTTCGGACCAAATTGGAAAAGGTCAATGGGTTAATCAGGAAGGAAGAGAAGAGAGAGTGGGTGACGAAAGAGGAATAATCTCTTGGTTTTCACGTCCGATTATGTCGTATAATTCATTTTTTCCATTCAATTCTCGAAGTAAAAAAATGGAAAGTACAAAAGAGAAAGAAAAACAGTGTTCATTACTAATGTATACACTTCAAATGCATGTTCATAACATTTTTCATTTCTTAATGAATCAAATTGCATTACAGAAGATATTTCTTCGTCTTAATGAATCATTTTTGTTTCGGACATTTTCATCGTGGATCACGTCTGAGACCAAAAGAAAATCAATTGGAAACAAATAGTTTTATTACGGAAACCAATGTCGACAACTATTGCCAAATGCTGTTAAAGATTGTGTAAACAATGTTGCAGATTTCGAACGGAGTCTGTTCATTTTTATGTTTTTGTTAATTATTCTTGTTCATCGTAGGTTATCAGTTACTTTGCATAGTTTTGCAATAATGTTACATTGGAAAAGAATACTCTTCACGTAAAGAAGTAGAAAATCAAGTGTTGTTAACTAGAACAGTGTAGATGCTTTGTACGTATTTTATATTTTTCCGTTTTATATCAATCGATCGATAGGCTTGCAAATCACTGTCAATAATCGATCAACCATAGCATTAGAATTAGAAGTCACGTAAAAAAATCCCATCGCAGAAAACATATGGTCAGAATAAGTTATGTTAATCACATCACGTGTTTTTCACCGGAAAACATGCAAAATTGAGTAAAATCATCTAAAATAGAGTAAAAAATATCTGAAATAGGGTTTAAAAAAATCTAAAATTGAGTAAACATATCCGAGAATGAAAAAATCATCTAAACAGGGTAAAAACATTTTAGGCGGAGTAAAAATATCCAGAATGGATTAAAAATATCTAAAATAGAGTAAAAATATCTGGAATAAAGAAAAAATATCTAAGAGTAAAAACATCTAAATCGAGTAAAAAAACGGAATCTAGATAAATATATAGAATGGATTAAAAATATCAAAATTAGAGTAAAAACATCTAATTCGGGTAAAAGAATGTAGAATAGACCAAAATCATCTAAAATAGTGTAAATTTAGATAATCCAAAATAGATTAGATATATCAAAGATAGATTGAAAAATCTAAAATAAAGTAAAATCATCTGAAATAGGGTAAAAATATCCAAAATAGATTAAAAACATCTGAAACAGACGAAAAAAAAAATATCCAAAAGAAAAAACAATCGAAATGGAGTAAAATATCCTGAATAAATAATAAAACATCTTTGAACATTTAGATTCTGGAAAGTCTAGATGTTATTGATAAACTCATCGAAAATAGGGCCCCGGAAAAGTCAAAAAGCTTTTTTCCCCCAAAAATATGGATAAAAATATATTCAGAAGAGGAGAAGCGGAGTACTGATGCCAATTTTCAAGTCTGTATGGCCAGAAGCGCAGGAATATACGAACAAAAACTAGCACATATAAAAAAAGATAGATTTTTATTCTCTTTGATGCTACGGTTGTTCATTAGATGGATATCAACAGACTAAGATAGATTGATAGATCGTTTGTCACTAGTGTCGATCATCACCAACAATTTTAGGCCTCTTCTGAGTTTTATTATTGATGTCAATATTACAAGACTATTTGTCTATTGAACCAACGCTGAACAGTTCACGTTGTAGTAATGATCACACCAACTGCAATCTCAACCTTATCGGCAGCTTGAGCAGCATTATTTCCTTTTTGAAATCGTGCTTTGAAATCTGTCCAACTTCTTAGGGTTCAAACACTTTGAATCGCACGTCATATAAAACAACAGCATCGATGTATTTCAGTTATTTCCGTTCAGTGTTGCCAATCTAGATATTTTATATCTTAACTAATTTTATAGAGCAAAAGTCAAGGTAGATAACTTTGACAAAAATTTGACAAAAGGTCTATAATCTATGATATTATATTTATTCTTATTAATTAACTGCTGATCCTAAAAACCTCAAATCTCAATACTGCACTGTCCTGTATGCTAACCAATATATATGTCGATTGTCAACTTCGTATAATGGCCAGTTGATGGGTAATAACGGTGCAAATAATCATTGAGAACTGCCGATCCAAACAACTCCAAACTCAGCACAGCCCTCTCCTGTGTAATGACATATATATCTAGTGGTCGTCAACCTTGTAAAAGGGCCAGTTGACGGGTGATCTCGACGCAAAGATTTCTTGGGAACTGCAAATCCAAATTAATTCATACCCGGCATCACACTGCCTTATCTGTGACTAATATATCTGGCAAATGTCAACTTCGCAAAATGACCGGTTGTCGAGTAATCGCAGCGAATAGACCTGCAGATAGGGACACAGATTTCTTCAGTTTTCGTCGGATAATACAAAGAACGACAAACCATACGTAACATCCTGATAGGAAATCATCGCCTGATATCTGAAATATTTCGTGATATCATTTATATTCCCCCTTTTCGAGTGCATGATTTCGTCGATTTCTTTTGTATCTTGATATCATTTTTTTTTATGGTGTCGTGTGGATTATTCCATGTTGACAACTTTTATCGTTTTGGTTGCACACTGTAAGACAGTATGGGCGTGAGTTTGTCTTTGAATAATAGTATAGCTTGCATGTTTCTTTGTTTTGTCTCTGATACAACCCTTGGCGCTCAAAATGTGGACAAACTTTCGCGAAATTAGAACGAGGCTGGTAAATAATTGAACAGAGTGAGAGAGCAAGAGAAAGAGAGAGAGGGTGAGGAAGAGGAGGAACATGGCAAAGAGAGAGGTGACAGAAAGAGGGGGAGGGAGAGAGAAGTGGTGATGGAGTGAGGGGGAAGAGGAGAGAGAAAAAAAACAAACAAACAAACAGAGGGAAATGACCGCCTGCAGTGCGCATGTCTCATCCGTTATCTGGAAGCGAAGCTAAAGACAGCAGATATTCTTCTTCGATGCTGTTAACGAGAAAGAGAGAGAGAGAGAGAGAGAGAGAGAGAGAGAGAGAGAGAGAGGGGGGGGGAACAAAATATGTCAGTGAAGAAGAAAAGTCGTTAGCAGGAGAGAAAGCATCACAGAAGAAAGTTCAAATAGGGAAGGAAGAAAACAAAGAAAAAAAAAAGAAAGCCAGAACATGTGAACGAAAGAGGACGCTGAGAGTTTGAAATGATGAGAAAGAAGATCAAGAGGGGAAAAAGGAATCAAAAAAGACAACTTGAAAAAGAAAGAAATAAGAAAAAAAGAAAAATAGAAAGGAAATACAGAAAAAGAAAAGAAAAGGAAAAGGAAAGGGAAAATGTTGAAAAAACTGAAATAAAATTCCAAATGAAATCTAAAAAAAGGGAAGGAAAAAAAGGAGAGTGCATCACAAAGTGAGAAAGAAGAAAACGAAAAGAAAGAGAAAAATACAAAATTTCAAAAAGAATGAGAAGATGACATAAGAGAAAGGAAAAAAATGAAAGAAAAACGAAAAAAAAAAAAAGAAGAAAAAGTCGATGACATAACCCCCTCCGCAAAAAAGAAGCAAAACTATAAAGAATGAAAAAGGATAGAGGAGAATTTATGAAAGATAGAAGAAACATGCAGAGGGAAATGAAAAAAGGCGAAAAGAAAGAAAAAGTCACATGGCATGAGAAGACAGTTTGAAAGAAGGAAAAAACAAAAGGTTTAAAGTAACAACAAAAGAAAAAAAACAAAAAAACAAACGAAAAAAATCTAAAGGAAAAACCGGTCAGGGTATTCCCTCAATAGGAACCATAAGGTGACCAACGTCTTTTGTCTGCATGCCGTTTTGGAGATGATGGTTTCAAAAAAATCGTGAAAGGATGATCAATGAATAAGTTACTTCTTTCGCCTTTTGTTAGACAGTGATCACTAAAAAATCCTAATTTTCGAAACACAAATGTGAACGAAGTCACGCACGAATAAAAGGATAGCAAGAACGTACATTGTAAATAATACCCACTCTCTAAACACGTAATTAGAGGGGGGTTCGGAGAAAAGACAAGAAGACACCAAAACAGTTTTTTCTGGACATAAAATGTTAGAAATTCAGTCATCCATGAGTGCGACCTGTCCGTGCAATACATACATAGATAGCCAGCCAGCCAGTCAGATAGAACTGCTTAAAAACTGAAGAAACCTATGTTGACAGATTTGGTTGACGGTTTCCTACAATGCCCCCCGAATTGGCAGAAGATTCGAGAAAGCAGCCATCTTTCTTTGCTAAAGGAATAGTGATACACGAAAATACTGAACTGTCGTCGCCCGTCGTGAGTATAAGTCAAATCCATCATGTCCCCGGCGAACAAGGTGACAATATCACACAGGCCTCATGAATTCTTTAACAGGAACCAAAATATTTCATCGATAGAAATAAAAAAAAAACAAACAAAAACAAAATATGGTGTTAAACTTTGAGTATTTCGGCAAAGAAATCGGGAGAAACGAATGACAATAGCGGAATGAATGATCAATGGCAAATTGGAGCTCAGTATAAATATAATATGAAGAAAAATTAAAGAAAGAGACCTGGGAAAGAACTTGGAATGAAGTAGTCAAGATGAATGTGAGGAACAGGGTAGAAATGTAAGGTAGTCATATAGCACAACACTTTCTTGCCAACGCCGTACACTAAAAAATTAATGAAAACAAAATTGACTGATGCAGGTTCAAACTCCACCCCAAATTCTATTCAGACTGAAGATGACTTACTGCAACTTTTGTATTGTATATATAACAATAAAATTATATATATATATATATATATATATATATATATATATATATATATATATATATAGAGAGAGAGAGAGAGAGAGAGAGAGATGGATAGATAGATAGATAGATAGATATAGAGAGAATTCGATATTATGGTACTATATGTGAATTATTCTTGTTGGGATCACCAGTTGTTTACCATGTAACCGTTTGGGGAATTTAAAAACAAAACAGTTTTATGAACATAGCTACCCCGTACTAGTGTTGATCAAACATCTCTCCCCTTCACCCCCAAAAACGTATTAGATGATGAAGAACTTATGAGTATAACAACAGATGTGAATTGTTTTTCGTGTCACCTCCATCGAGTGTTTACGAATATTAGATCAATTTAGCTCAGTCAGGAAAACAGCCTTTTGGAAGGTGGTCTTGAGATCAAATCACGGTAGCGGAATGTGAATTTTACAAATTATTTTGAAACTCCAACTTTGATGAAGATTGTTTTTGTTTTCTGTTCTTCATGGTGGAAAGTCAGTTTTGGAGTTTGAAAATGAAAAAAAAATATCAAGGGGCGTAATTTTAATGGTACAAATCAGGTTACTTCGCTTGAAATTTTATATTCACCATCATTTCGTCGTTTTTAAAATTAATGATTGGCGTTTAACCCGCTTTCCTGCAGAATAATGAATTTATATTCCAATTGTGAACATCGACGAGGAACTTCCCTAAAATTTAAACACTTTAAGCACCATTGCCCACCTTTCAACAACATTTCAACTGGATTCATTGATAAATTTTGGAGATATTGAGTGGACAGACGGAAACGGGTGAATAGATATACTTCTCCCAATTTCATTGGCAGAAGTAAAAGAATGTTGGAAAGAAAGATTAGGCGGAGAAGAAGAGGAGAATGTCAATGAGAGAGAGGATGAGGAGAGCAAAAAGAAAGAAAGAAATATAAAAAAGAATGAGTGTAAAAGGAGAAAAACATAGAGTAAGAGGAGGTCAATTAAAAAAAGAAGAAAACAAGGACGAAGAAAGCAAAATGAAGGAAGGAAACGAGAGAATGAGCGTAGGGGGTAGAAAGAGAACATGAAGTGGGAGATCAAGAAGAAAGGAGAAAATAAAAGGGACGGAAAGAACGGAAAAGAGAGTATAGAAGGAAAGAAAATTAGAATTAAGAGTTTGGTGAGAGTTTCAAACTCCATTTTAATGAAGATGAATTAAGACAGGAGTTCTCAAATAGGAGTACAGAGAGTTTGTAAAAATACTGGAGTTTTGAAATTATCTCAACCAACTGAAAGCACAATTAACGTGACTGATCCTCGGTCGTCCGAATTCTCACCATGTTCTGCGATGTGAATTTCTTGGTAAAGGTTTTCTATCGGTTCGTAGATTACTACTTTGGCTTATGTGTCTGCCACTTCTGCTGCTGCTACTGCTACTAACGTACGAAATCAACGAAGACAGACAACTTGAAACTATTTTATCAAATTTAAGAATCAATTCTATTTCATAAAGGATATTTTTCAAGGTTAGGGTTAGTTTCAGGGTTAAGGTTATGATCGCAAGCACTAAAAACATTTTTTTTTATAATTGTAAAACTAGAAAGAATATACACTAGCTAGTAGCTACCATAATCATCAGCCGTTTTTTTTAGCGTTTGTCGTTGGACATAAACCTTTTCCAGTATCCACCAGAACTCCCTATAGTGGGCGTCATGAGATAGTACTTTCTAACCTTTGTTTCGATCTAGTTCGTCACATCATCTTGTAGTTTATCGGCATGTTTCGCACGAGATCTTTGGGGATCCTTGTTGTGAGTCATGATGTCCATCGGTTGTGTGCCAACCTTGCAATATAACCAGCCCATTGTCTTTTATCTCTGACACAATTTCTTCAATTCAATTCAGGTGAATAAACCCAGAGTGTCCAACAGTACCCAATTGTCGACGTAATTTCCATTTTGCACACGTCCATATATTTTCTATTTGGTAATTAGGCACTGTGCAAAAATTAGAAAAAAACCCACACACTTTTTTGTGCAATAATACTTTAGAAAAGAGAGAAAGACTTGTTTTCAACCAGACGACAAAACCTGCCTGCTTCCCTATGATATTGGATTAACGAAGTGATAGCCAACCTTCACTCATTCTTTTTAGTATTAATTAATTTACTAAAAAATAATACATGTTTGGTTATTTTTTTTTATATCTTTAAGTTTTACGCTATATTCTCCACAAAGGGGGCATCAATACTACTGGGCAGGACAAACGGGCGCCCTGGGTGAAAAACCCTTGAATTAAAGTCACGTTGTTTTTAGTACGAGAGAAAATACGCGCTGAGTCCAAAAACTATCCAGCCATCTGAGTATTCAAAGAACCGGTCATTCGATCTTAAGATAACGTTGCAATTAATCCCAAGGTGTACTTTGCTCGCATGGAAATACACTCTTCTGTGAGGTTACTCAGACAGCAGTGAGACGCTATTGAGTCAGCTTGTCTTCTGTGTGACCATTGCATTCACAATTACCAAGCCGGTAAATTCATCGTCTCTGCAGATTTCTTTTTGGCAAAACGTGTCATCATCCAGGTGTGTCAGTCCCCAACCCTACCTACCCACAAGCACCGCCATAGCCTAGATCTGGTTTGTGTACCGTAGCTATTTGCATTGAAACTCCTACGTTTTTCAAGGACGCTTCCGATGACTGCAGTTGTGTATCTTTTTTAGTCTTCTTTCCGTTTTATTTTAGTTGGTTTTATTAAGTTCCATTTTTTTTTCTTTTGCTGTAATCGATTGTTTGAAGTATCTTTGGTATCTTTTGAAAGTTTTTTTCTCCTCCGGTGGTTTGCGTGCTTTTTGGTGACTTCAGTAAGTGAGGTTGTTATCTAGTTGTTGAGCTCGTTGATGCTCTCTTCTGATTAAGTGAAAAGTCTAAACCTGTTTTCCGACTCGAGCTTGAAGGATCAAGTTAGCTCTTATTGTACGCCGATTGATTGTAGTTTGGTGCGAAAATTTTCCTCACGGGTCGTCAGGAGCACATCCGAACTCTGACCAGTAGAATATAAGACGGTGTGACGAACTAGACAAGTTAAGAAAGTATTGGCTCCGCGACGGCCATGATCGAGAAGTCTAGCGAATCTCAGGGATCATGATAACCTCTGACTTTGCCTAAAGAGATTTCTTTCTTTACATATCTTTCTCCAATATTTCTGTTTATCTTTGTTAGTATGATCTACTGTAGTCCATTTAGATATATTCCCGAAAGGAGTTCGTATGACTCTATGTAATCTTTTTTCCCCTGTAACTCGATTTCATACTCCTCAGACTCTATTTTTTAGACACATACACACACACGCAAACGTGTGCATCCACACTGAATACTGCAATCCAGGTAATTCATTGATGTTTTGATACCAGTTATACCTGGGGTGACCTATATCTCTCCTCGTCAATATATCCTTCTAATACTGTTCTGTGGATATAATTTAGTATTTTTAGATGTCCAAAATATCCTAAGTTTTTTCTTTCCTTGAAGATGGTGATCAGTTTTTGAAGAAAACCTGGTTTAGGTAAATCGATTATATATGATTTGGTGGAAAGAGGATTCAATTTTTTTTTGCATTATGAATTAAATACTTTCGAATAACTTTAAGAAGTTTTTTTCAATAAATAAGAAGTTTGCTGAGAAAGAATGTGGCAGTCCTAATCGAAATTACGATGCTGTTTTAAAATATTATTCAGATCACTTGAAACTTGATTTGTCAGAGAAACTATTTTTGGCTACGAGGAAAAAACACAGTGCATTGTTGCTGTTGCTGCTCATCCATACTTTGATCAATTATCTGGTTTTGTTCTACCAATCAAAAATTCAGTGACCTCTATTTCTCGTTCTGCCAATATATCCTTCAATAAGTGGTCTATAGATGCTATTTCATCAGTAAATGTCCAAAATATCTTGATGTTCTTCTCGTGAAATTGTTGTACAACTCTCTTTTTCATTCATTCTTTGAAACACTTCCTTGATTATTGTTTTCTCGGTCAATGAATGTTTCTCACATTTTGGTATGGCCACATCTCAGATTATTTCATAGGTTTATCAAGTGTTGTTGGTACTGCTCATGTCTCTGCTCCATAGTATAGGGTACTCCATACATTAATTTTTGAAATTCTTTCTCTTGTTTCAGGCTTCCTTATTTCTTGCTGCTGACTTCATCTTGTGTGCTTTTGATGTATTACGTAAGATTTCTAGCATAAACTAATCTCTGTCAACCCTGTACAATAAATCGGTCGAAAATAAAATTCCTGGATCCATCCTAAAACTTCACCTCTTCTTAAGCCCATGTCCAACTCTTTGGTAAAATTCCATTGAGATTCATCGAGAACCCTCGACGATATCGTGTGAAAAGATATGAGTGAATGAATTAATGTATCAAAAGAAAAATATATATATATCTCAATTGGCAAAATATATTTGGATCTACTTCAAGTTTTGACGACTCAATCCTCAGCCTCTTACACAATATTTCATTGAAATTCATTGAAAACATTTGGAGATATCGTGTTGATATGCGGACAGAAAGACATATGGAAGAACGGACAGATGGACAGAGGGATAGGAAGAGACAAGATTATATATACACAACTCCAGCGATAATAAGCGAGCAGCGATATCGACTTGTAATAATAAAGAAAAACCTAGATAAGAACCATATAAACAAAACAAAAAAAAACAAAAAAAAGCAAAAGAAGACACAGGGAGCTTAACTAAAGAGGATATAGTTATTTAACATCTTCAGAATGAAGAGAAAAAAAAATACAAATGATCAAGAACAAGACTTATTCATTTATCCCATTCGCTGGATAAATTCATAGCCGGTATGTTTTCGAGCGAAAAGGCTTCGGCTTATTCACATGCAGATATATGTAATTCTGGATCTATTAAGCGTATCAGGGCGTGAGGAATTTGAGAACTTCGAAAAGGTTTCTAAAGAATTATGTTTTCCCTATTTGGCCAGTAATTGGATATGTATATCAGTGGGTAAATTATATATGAAATTGAGGAAAAAGATTTTTCTGTACAATGTGTAAGTATATTACGAGAACCGGTAAGCCCGACACGATTTGACCGTGCCAAATACATACATGAGCACACAAACACACACACACACACACACACACACACACACACACACACATATATATATATATATATATATATATATATATATATATATATATAACTCGATGAATAGAGATATGTGACATTTTCCCGAACAAATTTGTTTTGTACTTTTAATGTATTTCTCAATTGGATATATATATATATATATATATATATATATATATATATATATATATATATATATATATACTGTTTAAGTATGAAATGTTGGTTCTATATATATATGTGTATCTGAATGTTTAAATATATACATATATATACTAAATAAAAAAATGATCATATGTGAATATGTATGTATATAAGTTATGTATACATAAATACGTGTACTACTGAGAATAGAGGTCCCTGATATATACATACATACATATATATATATATATATATATATATATATATATATATATATGTTAGACTTTACGAATTACATGATAGCTCTGATATCTGAAATACTGTATATATCTGCCAGCACCTTCTAACAAAGTCGACTTATGACCGCAGCCGATGGAGTTGAGCTCCGAAACATATCGGGATATTACATGACAAAGATTCCATACACACTATATACACTAGTTCTGCCTCGACTTCTATTTGGAACGTAGTGTTAATGTCTCTGTAGTTTTGTTATCATAATGCTCTACCTACGTATTTCAAAGATATTGATCACACAAAATGAATTAAACAAATTCAACATTGCTACTTTTTAAGTATTTGTTACCTTTTAAACACCAGAAAAAGAGTAATTGGAAAGTATATATATATATATATATATATATATATATATATATATATATATATATATATATATATATATATATATAGATTGCGTTACATTATATCAAAATTTTTATTTGATATGATCTCCTATCATTACACAGTGTATGTAACATTTTGTCCAGACAATGTAAATAGAATATACGATCAAAGAAAATAGATCTGCTTTGGGAATCAAATCTGCAACTGGTAGCTTTTTAGCTCAATTGTAAGGACAATGCTACCTTGAAGTACTAATCGTAGGTTTGATACCGGTAGCAACCCCATTTGCTTTAATTGTTTATTTCTATTTCTGTTGTCTAGGCCAAATGACACACTTACTGTGTTATAAGGGGAATCATTACAAACAAAAGTTTCAATAAATTATAACGCAATTCATAATCATTTCATCTGATCATTTATCCAATATTTAACATATATATATATATATATATATATATATGTGTGTGTGTGTGTGTGTGTGTGTGTGTGTGTGTATCTGCTAGCACTATGCCCTTTCATTCTAATGTAACGAATAAATCGACTCCTCCCCATGCATCCCCTCCATCGCCATCAGAGATCATGACAAGAGTTCTCATCATTTGCACGTCAGGACGAAGATAGGAAGATAACAGTTGATCAAGCGCGTGGGAGCATAACACTTCCATATCTACCTTTGGTCCCCAGGCAAAAAGCTATCACCCAAATATTTATCACTGACAGGAGTCCATCATATAAGTATAATCTATCCATCTATCTATCCCCCTTTCTCTCTCTCTCTCTCTCTCTCTCTCTCTCTATATATATATATATATATATATATATATATATGTGTGTGTGTGTGGGGGGGAGTGTACTATTAAAGTCAAGACAAGAGAATATAGGGTGTATTATAATTGTGTAATATCCAGACATGTTTCGGAGCTCAACTCCGTCGTCGGCTGTTATAGGTTGCAGGCTCATATATCAGTACTCCCGATATCAAAGCCTTCGTGTAAGGTGTAATAATTGTTTGCTGTATGTATTATCTTTCCTGTGTGTTTGTGACTCTGATTATCAACTGACCAGTGTTTCTAAGAATCAGGGTGTCTAAGCTGAAGTTTACCATGGAGACCTATCTCCGTCCAGCTTTGATCTTCTAGTTTAGGAATCTCGGTCATTCTAGCTTGTATATATAAAAGCAGTGAGTGTATGTACCTGAGATTGAAATGCAAAAATCCTGTGGATAATATCTGAACTGCTAAACTATTAACTGCTAAATACTGTTGTCTCTGAGTAGAGTGTTGGTACGTGACTGATGTTGTTGTATGAAGTTTACGCGCTCACAGATTCCACCTTCTTATCATTTGGGCTGCACCTCTTAAGAAACACCCCGTACATCAATGGGCATAGCTGGAAATTAGATTGAGAGTACCTGGCAGGTAAAGCAATTACGAGAAAGTGTAATACCCCATTGCATTGTATATGAGTAGATAGATAGATATATAGATTAATACAATAGGAACATACTGAAATACATGCACACACAGACACACACACACACACACACACACACATATATATATATATATATATATATATAGAGAGAGAGAGAGAGAGAGAGCGAGAAAGATAGAGCAAATGAAAGAAAGAATGAAAGAAAGAAAGAAAGGAAGGGAGAAAGGAGGACAGAAAGAAAAAAAAGAAAGGAAGGATGGAAGGAAAGAGGACAGAAAGAAAGAAAAAAGAAAGAAAGAAAGAAAGAAAGAAAGGGAGGATGGAAGAAGGGAAGAAAGGAAGAAAAAAAGAAAGAAAAGGAAGAAAGAAAGAAAGAAAGAAAGAAAGAAAGAAAGAATGAAAGAAAGAAAAGAAAGAAAGAAATAATGGAAGGAAGGAAGAAAGGAAGAAAGAAAGAAAGATAGGAAGGAAGAAAGAAAAAAGAAAGAAAGAAAGGAAGAAAAGAAAGAAGGAAGGAACGAAGGAAGGAAGAAAGAAAGAAAGGAAGGAAGGGAGAAAGGAAAAAAAGAAAGAAAGAAAAATATAACCCGATAGATTAAGCAATGGAAGTATCAGTGTTTCACCGAACATATTTTTCGTGGGCTTTCAAGATACAATAGTATTTTTTCTTACGTAAAGCATTGTTATGAGAAATAATAAAATGACAGAAACATCGCCTCTTTTTAAAGTTTGTTTCTTTCAAGATTTTCGAGAAACATATAAGAACTTTTCTCTTAAATAAGATTTTAGTGATTGATGTGGGAAGACTGCTGATTGACTGGTGGTCTATTCCTAATTGTCTGCGTTCTCTATTTGACAGAGAAGTAGAGGGTATTTGGTTGCAAACTCTTAGTACATACGATTTTGAAATTACAGATACTAGCAGAAAACCTACCCTTCGGTCGTAATTTCAGCTACTTCCAGGGTCATGAATATTTACTCAAAATATGACCCATTTGAAGTGATAAAACGACCCTTGAACAATTATTTACGATCTCTACAAATTCAACAAAAGCATTAATAATTTCTTATGATTGACACATTTTAAAGAGGATATAAAGTTCAAAATGCTTGAAAAGATGACGAGGAATGTCATGTGATTTTGGAAGATGTAAAATTTTGACATGGACTGGTGAGAAATGTTGGGCATGGAACTGTCAAGTAGCATTTCATCCCAATTATGCAAGACACAACTTGAATATTCCGATTTCCTTCACATGATGTGATATGATTCTTTTTTATAATAACAAATCATATCTCTACTTACATTCAATTCAGTTAGTAAATATCTTACTTTTAGCATCATTCTCAACGATAGAAAGGTGTAACAACGCAATTCCGAGCATTATCTTGGATTGACAGTCAACTATGTGACCGATGAAGAAATTTTCTCATCTACGACACCACGACTGCAATTGGAAACTATGTAGCTAGAGATCAACAATAGGTGTCGTAGTTGACGATTTCAATTTTCACACAAAAATG
>OY735230.1:4507011-4509511 GCA_963457665.1 Thysanoteuthis rhombus
TCGTGGGACATTGGTTTGCTTGCATGAGGGTGGGAAGTAAATGATATTGTCGTAATTAACAGCAACGTCCAATTGACACAATATGGCTGCTTACATAAACACGTGGCTAATTAATTTGATGCCAGGTAATTAATTGAATGTTTTGTCGCCGAAGACCGATTCGCTAATAATGTCCTCTGTGAGGTTAAAATGAAGGACGTGGCGAAATTACAAGTAAGAAAGGTCACGGGAGATATGCACTGGAGAACAGAACCAAACCCCGATACTAAGGTGAGACAATCTTTACAATATGATGATCAAATCGAGCTGGAAACATCAGTTTTAGTACGGTCATCGAAGTTAAGCAAGATTGAGCCTGGTCGAGATCTTTCGATGACTTCCTTTCAATCGTCTGCAGGAAGAGAACGAACGAAACCAACTAACATCTGAAACCCTCCGGCAGCGAATAGCGAGGAATGTATGAATGTTGACAACGGAAAACATTTTTATGTCCTTATCTCCACTCTTGCATATTCGCACAAATATAGACATTGATCCCCCCCCTCTCTCTCTCAATATATATATATATATATATATATATATATATATATATATATATATATATATATATATATATATATATATATATATATATATCAACAGCTTCAGAAAATAAGTCCAGGGGAGTATTTCGCCCATAGTTGACTGAAGCAAAAGTTTCAAATTCAAAATTCAGATTGGCCCTTCCCAGGTGCAAAATTGGTTTATTATAATCCAAATACTTTTTCTCTACTTTATCTTTTGCTGTTGGTCGTTGTGTGATTTGATGATAAGCTAGGATATTGAATGCTGATTCTAAGAGCTGGTTTTCCCATTCCAGGCATGAGATTGGAACAGAAATTTTTTAAAAAACTCTCATTCCTCATAGATGTACGTTATTAATCATCAGGTAAAATTTTTTCTTACTGCTGTTTGTGTAAATATTTGAAAAAGGTTTTCCCTAGATGATCACTCATCCACGATGTTCTACCATTGTGCCAGTAACGAGACCCCAAGGACCAGCACTCTTTTGTATAGTATTACGAAGGCAAAGGCAAAGACTAGTTTTCTCAAATAATCTCAGTGATAAAAGCTGATTGAATTTGGTCAGCAGTGCTTCTGAAAGTTATCTTACAAGTTCTAGGGAAATATATCATCATCGTGGAGAGGCATTTTACTGTGGGGTTGTTTCACGGTCGTAGGGAGGGTTGGGCACGACTAATTGGGTGTCAATGAACGTAATGCCGTAAAATACCAGAATATTCTGTGTTTTGGATTGCTTGCCACAGCCCCAAAACTTCATTCTGATGAAAATCTTATTTTCTAGCAGAACAATGTTCTTTGATATTCTGCCAGATCCCTCAAAATATGGCTGATAGAAAACAGATCAGATATCATGTTCTACCTTTGTTGATCATTAGATAAGAGCCCAATTGAAAACATTTACAGATAGAACTCTCCAATTACTAACAGGACATTTTTTTAGCAATCTTAGTTTGTCAGGACGCTGTTCAGAAAGTAAGATTTTGTAAGAGAAATTGAGTGATTTGATGATTACCAGAACTGAGATTTTGATGTTGCTGAAAGGATGTCAACTGTCCCTTATGCATTGTGTGCATTTATATCTAAACCGGTATTTATATTTAAGCCCCCCACATAAGGGAGCAAAGCCCGGTTTATACTTTAGGGACTTAGGGCACCTAAGGTTCACATACAGAAACAAAAATGTACACATTTAAGTCCATTTATTCCATGCAGTTGGAACTGATAGTATTTTTGAAAAATGAAAAAATGGCATAAAATTGAGAACATCAAGAATGAATTAATAAAAAAGATAAATGAAAGTAATAGTTGAAATAATGTAGTCACTAGGAAGAAAAGCAGTCCCTACGATAGAATTAGTACTTATTTATTTTCGTATCCCATACTCCGAAACTTGTAGATCCGAGTTACAAGCTGTAATTCTACTGATTTATCTAAAACAATTGAAGGCGTTGTAATGAAAAGAATACAATAAACATTTTCAAGCAATCGTTAATAGTCCATCTTTTATTAAAGGAACAGATTTTTAATTATTATATCTTAGTACGTAGGGGGTCCGGGGCAATCGCCCCTTTCGGCTTCCTGTGAATTTGGTACTGATAAAGAACTATTTTCTGTCAATATTAGATGGTCCAATACTTTCCGGACACACTACGTATTATGTCGACAGCCTGTGCAGGTGGTGGGAATATTTCACCGGAAATTAGCAAGATTTAATGGAGTCTTAATTAATTAGACAAAGTAGAGAAGATTATGTAATCACACACACGCTCAACGACGCACAAACACATCCACGTACGCATAGGCTTAGATGAAGCACATGCAGACACCAACGCCCACACTGCTTTACACATTGACACGCAATAAAGCCAATCTGTTTGTATCTTTCTATCTATATTCTTTCTCTCTCTCTCTCTCTCTCCATATATCCATATATATA
>OY735230.1:4512011-4539511 GCA_963457665.1 Thysanoteuthis rhombus
TTGTACGAGTTTATTGAATTAATTTGGATCATCGATTGTCAAATATATGTGTTCAGAAAATTATAAACAGAACATCGTATTAATCGGACACGACCTTCCAATGTTTTTCGGGAAAGAAGATGAATTCTCGAAAAAACGACTAGATATTTTAAAAACGTGCAAAAAAGGATTCTTTCCTGTATTATCATCATCAACCTTTCAGCGTCCATCGTTGGACATAGGCCTTCTCCAGGATATATATTGGCGTCGCAGGGGCCAATGCTTTCTGACCTTATCTATTTTGTCACGCCATGTTATATTTTGCCGGCCACAGTTCCGTGTTTGATCCATGGGGATCCATGTTGTGAGTCGTGATGTCCATCGGTTGTCTCACATTCTTGCAGCATGACCAGGCCACTGCAATTTGAGTTTCTTAATGGATTCTATGGATTCTCGAACTCCTGTCTTCTCTCTGATATACTGTGCTGTCTTGTGATATCTCCATGTAAGTTTGAGCAAGATACTCTGATGTGCAGGTTGCATGGTTCTATCTTTAAGGATTAATGTTTCAGCTCTGTTGGTGACTATCGGGAAGATGCATTAGTTGTGTCATTTTCTTTTTAAAACTGATAGTATTTTATTGTGTTTAAAGGTTGAGCTTGCTCTACCGAAAGCTTGCCATCCTAGAACGATTCTTTGTATGATTTCTTAATCGCTCAATCATTACAGTAAGTGCAAAATGTGTAAAATGTAGTTTTTTAAGTAAAATATAAGTGACTGAAAAGAATACGTAAAACGGAAAAGCTTTTTATCGTGTATAATTGTTTTATCCCCTCATCATATGCAAGATATGTTATTTGTAGAAGAATAACTGGATTATTAAAAAAAATTAAATTAAAAAAAACTCCTAATTGTATAATCATAACTTATTTTAAAAAAGAAAGCTATATGAATGATTAAATTGAATAGAGTGAGAAAAAAACCTTTTTTGATCTTTCGTCCTTTTCAGAGCTTTGTTGACTCCCTTCTCTGATTGGTCCAAATAAACCAATCATAACGCTTAGTTTTTGTTGCCTTTTTCCCGCTTTTTATTCATTTCCCACCTCAATCCCAACCCTGTTATACATTTAAGATCGTCTCTCCTTTGACTCATACAAATTGACTGATCTTAGCCCCACTTTTTTCATCCTCCCTCTCCATACAACTAGGATAGGCTCCCGGGAATTTAATGGGATGTCAGCATTAAAGCCCATAGAAAAATGGAATTTAATGGGATATTAGCATTAAAGCCCATAGAAAAATGGAATTTAATGGGATGTTAGCATTAAAGCCTATAGAAAAATGGAATTTAATGGGATGATAGCACTAAAGCCCATAGAAAAATGATCCCAGTCAAGTGGGTCCACCGGCACTGTTTTCCAGTATCCTCTTTTTCCTTGTATAAATAATCATATAAACTGACCAGAACAGTTTGAGTTCACATTCAAATTCCCACTATTCATAATTCAGATCTAATACATCAGATGATGTATCTGTAAATGAATATTTAACTAAATGGAAATTACTTTCCGTCCCCCGATTCCCTGTCTCTTACCATTTAGATTAATATGCAAATGAATGTAAAATAACTTCCAATCAATTCTATAAGTATTTTTGCAGATGGGAGAATTATCGTTCAGTGGTTCGTGTATTTTCAAGATGTACTTTATTGCACTTTGTTCTCAGGTGACTGGTTACACGTCGTGGTATGATGTTTTTATATGTAGTATATATGAGCTGGGTAGAAGTTCATGATAGGGGACACAAACGCTTGAAGGACAAGTAAAATCATGTATGAGATTAGTGTGGCCATTTAGGGATAACCAGCAAAAACAAACAGCAAACACCCAATTTATCATTAAATTAAGTTGTAAAATAGCATCAAACAAAATATACAAAAATATCTGTATCCATTGAAACCAAAAATCCGTTTTTTTGCATGAAAAACAAGAAAACATTAGTAAAAAATGATAAAGATTCCCCTTGCCTGTCATTTCACATGGAAGACGTATCATAAAAAATACACTCCTAAATTATATATATATATATATATATATATATATATATATATATATATATATATATATATATATATATATAATTCTTACGCAATGCAAAAGTAAAGTTTTCCAATAGAAACTTTTGATATACTCAATTTGTATCAGAAAAATCTACGAGAATTCCCGGATAGAAACGATCTGCGGCATAAGCAAACTAATCAGTGTCCAACAGAGGGCCCCCCAAAGTGATTGTTGGGCCCCTCAATTGAAATTCTGCTTTGGGCACCATAATGATTTGTGATGGCCAAGTTTTAAGACCCCGTCCGCCTTAATTATATATATATATATATATATATATATATATATATATATATATATATATATATAAACCAATCTCTCCAGCATTTCAACCCTAGCTGGGAGGGGACGTGATGGACTCATGCCTTTTTCCAGGACCTTAGATTTGAATTTAACTCAAACTGTTTAAGCTGCAGTGTTTATTCCAATGTCTGTGTGGTTAATAATGACGCCATCCGCTTTTCTATTCCGATTTGATTTTGATACTTTATTTCAAGGCAGAGACGGTACTTCATTTGGTACTTTATTTCGAGAGAGGCAGGGGACAAACCGAACAGTGAATGAATGATTCTTTTTTTCCACAAGATATTGCATCTTTGGATTATCAAAAATTCTATTTTGCTGAATTTTCAAAATGGAACAAACAATTCAGTTTCCTGGAACACTGCCACAGGTATCTTCCCATATTTTCTCTGGCTGGGAAAGATGAAAGGTTCTGGGATGATAGAATTATTGGATGGCATGGCAAAGATGGTATTGGTAGAACGAAAATATGAACTATTTGAAGTGTATTTTAAACTAGAGTTAATTCAAAAATAAGGGAGAAAAATATCATCATCATCATCAGCATCATCGTTATCATCATCATAATCGGCCCTTTAAGACAGAGACCTTCCACAGGATAAGCCAGACCGCCTTATAACGGATGCCGTGGAATCAATACTTTCTGAACTTCTCTATTTCGTCACACCCTTCGTCTTATATTTTACAAATGGTCTCTAGGGATCTACGTTAAGAGTCGTTATGTCCATCAGTTTCAACCATTCTTGCAACATCACCAGTCCATTACCATTTGAGTTTTCTAATGGATTCTATGATATCCAAGACATCTACTTTACCTTCTCTAGTATACTGTGCTGTCTTGTGATGTCTCCATGTGATGTTGATCTTGATTCTCTCTCGTTTGAGGGTCACTATCTGGGTCATATTTTACATTTTAACTCTATAGGTGACTATCAGGAGGTGCATTGGTTGTAAACCCTTCTTTTTAAGACTGATAGAATTTTCTGGGTCATAACAATGCAGCCTGCCACCTTAGAGTGACTCTCCACTTGATTTCGTCTTTATTTGAGGGTTTCATTGAATCGACCATTATCAAACAAAACTTATGAATTGTCTTTTCCTCTGATTGATCGCGGATAACTAAAACCACAGAGAGAGAAACCGTAATAATCTGGGACCTCTGTATATGAATTTATATTGATAACGCACGCACGCACGAATGCACGCACGTATATATATATATTTTATATATATATATATATATATATATATATATATATATATATATATATATATATATATATATATGTGAATGTGTGTGTGTGTGTGTGTGTGCCTGTCTATGTTGCTGTGTCTGTATGTTTGCATTACAACGTTCATTGGTCAAACTCTTACAATTGATTTTTTAAAAATTTTACTTCTGTATGTTACAGCAATGAAAGATGCCATGAAAAGTTCGAAAAGTAGAGGTGTCATGCACGAATAACGTAAAACAGTGACGTACGCTTAAACTGATGTCGAATGCAATCGCACTTTCAAAGCAAAACTCAGTCTATGTACGAACAATTTTACTATTCACAATAAACAAAAAAAATAGTAAGGCGGCAAAGAAAAAGGAAAAGAAAGGGGCAAAACATCTAAACCATTCGGCTTTAAAAAAATGAAGACACTGAATGAATGAACAAGGAAAAAGAAGAAGAAGAAGAAGAAGAAGAAGAAGAAGAAGAAGAAGAAGAAGAAGAAGAAGAAGAAGAAGAAGAAGAAATGAGTAGGAAGGACAATAAGAGGAAGAAGAGGGAGAAAAACGAAAATGGGGTGATGAAAGAGAAGAAGAAGGAAGGGGGAATGAACGAAGAGGAAGATATACTACACCCCTCGAATAAATCTCTTAATTAATTACCCAATTTCTCATATCTCCAAAAGAAACGTATCTCCCCTAATTTGACAATCTCTAGAATCACCTTGCAGGTGTTGCATTCCTCTCTTTGAACGGCATGATGCGGGCTTGAACCTGCGACATCTTCTCGCTCTTTAACTAACGGCTGATTGAGCGACACCATTTAGGAGATAAAGTCATCCAATTGTCCGTCTTCATTCAAAAGAAAGATTGATCTGCCAGTCTTTGGAAGAGACGGCGATTTTGCTACGAGATTTTGTCGCTGTCTAAAACAGAGACGAGTTATCTTGCCTAGGGATTTCCTGCTGACATAACCCCCACGAAAAGTGACCAATCAGGGAAAAGAGTTATGATAGCGTTAAGGTGTCGCTTATTATAATCAAGCGAATGAAAGCATCAGATTAGCTTAAGTGCTGACTATGTGCAATTTTCCAAGAATTTCCTAGGAATCAGGAAGCGCTCCCTTCGCTTCAAATCGGAGAGAAAATCATATCACACAAACACACACATACACTTATATATATAAATATATATATATATATATATATATATATATATATATATATATATGTATATATATATATATGTATATATACATATGTATATATATATATATATACATACATATATATATATATATGTATATATATATGTATATATATATATATACATACATATATATATATATATATATATATATATATATATATATATATATATATATGCATACCTTTAACTTACAACTACCAGACAGTATCTCAAATATGTAAAAGAAGAAAGCATAACAGGCAACGTCAAACAACAAAACTAGGTAGGAAAAAATACATAAATGTAATAAGAGAAAGGCTGTACATCCTAAAAAGAATTATCACCGTCCTAAATATGGACCTAAAATAAATTGAACCATTCGGCTGACACAGCCCCAAAAGGGTAGAAACATAAACGTGTTTTCGTTGCGAATCCTTTACTTTATCATATATCAAGCTCTATTCGAACTCAATGCTGAATGTATCGAGCATTCTATGAAATATCATACATCGGATACTGTATCATATTATATCATATTAAATTTTATGGTATCTCTGATTTGAATTTTATATATATATATATATATATATATATATATATATATATATATATATATATATATATATATATATATGTATACATGGTGTTAGGCAAATGTTCGGGTAATTTGAAAAGCAGGTGTGAACCGAATGCAGCACGGACGTTCGTTGCTTCCAAGAGCAGCATGATTTGTAAGCCAAAGAAATTGTGGGAATTAGCAGTTACGCCAAGTTATTGAATCTTTCATAGTCAAATTAGTCAAAACTTTGCCTATTGCCCCCTAGTGTGGGACACTCAGTGCTTTTTAAACTCGGTAAATAGTAGTCACGATATACATGAATAACATGCAGAGAAATCACTCCCTACATAAGGTAGGCACACAAAAATACCCTCATCATTTTTTGAAATAATAATCTCATTCGTCAATGCACTCAATTCCGTGGCGAATATTGAATAGATTATAACACTATGCAATGAAATACAGACATACAAAGACAGGCATAAACATACACACGCATATACATATATATACACACACACACACACACACACATATATAAATATATATATATATATATATATATATATATATATATATATATATATATATGCATTTATTCTATATATGTATCAATTAAACGTATGTGAATATGTCAGGAAATGAAGCATGTGTAAACATATATATATAATTAAACAAATCAAAGTATGTGATGTTTACCTCGTAGTTTGATATATATATATATATCGACAAAGTGGAGCTAGTATTATAATATACTAATGGAATCCTCACGAATTAGTTTCACACTTATTTGCTATTATCAATTAAGTTGTCCGTAAGATCTGTACATGATATCATATTTACACAACTTTGTTCGTAATTCTTTCACCAGCGTCCGAGATTTTCATTTTGCAATGATTTTCGGATTAAGGTTATTGGAATTAGATATAGAATGTAATGGTAGTTACAATGCTATTGGTGTTTTTTGCAATTTGTTATAAACCCGTTAAATTTCAACTTTTCATGCTCATTGCACTCATCTGTTTATGTTTGTATTTCCACAAAATGAGAATATATCTCATGCTTTCTCCCCCCCCTCTCTCTCTCTATATATATATATATGTATATATATATATATATATATATATATATATATATATATATATTTATATATATATATATATATATATACATATATATATATATATATATATATATATATATATATATATATATACATATATATATACGCAGTTATACATGAAAATTGAAATTACATTTTCTGAAAATACTACTTTGTTCTGTTAATGTTGATAGAATCATCTTGGAGGTATATATATATATACACATATATATATATATATATATATATATATATATATATATATATATATATATATATATATATATGTGTGTGTGTGTGTGTGTGTGTGTGTGTGTGTGTGTGAGTGATTTTATGAAAGAATAAAAGCAACTAGAAATAAAATCCCCGAAATGTATTTCTCTAAAAGCACCAACGACACTCTCGACTTTATCTTACCGAAGATGACTGTCAGCTAACAGGTGAAAAGCTGCTGAAATTTAATTAAAACCGTTTTTTTCCGCTTTGATTCTTTTTTTAATATTTCAAATTAGCAAAGGAAATATGAAAGGGGTCTATCGACCAATCTACTAGAAACTGTCAACTTGAACTGTCACCAAGACTGTCAACATAGATTTCTCCTGTTTTCTAAGTTTGTTTGTCTATCTGGCTAGCTATCTATCTATATATCACACCAACAGACCGTGTCAACGGAGCTAGAAGGCTGAAAATTTAACATTTTCTTCCGTCTACGAAAACCTTTCTTATTCTTTTTTATTTTTAAATCCCTCACCCCAAATAGGGTTTTTGTGGGTGGTTTAATTTGCAATAAGTCGATGCTATCACCTTTTTGTGTCCTACTGGATTCACGACCGATCTTTGGACTTCAGACTTTTTTCCCTAAAGATCGCTTCTCAACAAAAGGCGAGAAAAGTGAGTTATTCATTGATCAACTCTATTCCCGATTTCATGATTGATCGCCCCCAACACGGCAAGCTGTCAAAAATCTATTTATATATCTATCAAACGTGAATATGAATTTGTACGGATATCAATATTTGCTTACATGCATCTGCATTTTTCTGTAGATAAATATATATATATATATATATAAATATATATATATATATATATATATATATATATATATATATATATATATATATATATATATATATATATATATAGTAAAAGGAAAGGCGGTACAATAGGGATGTATGAAAAAAAGCTATTTCTATGGATTTAAGCGCAAATGAGACAGGAGAAAAAATGAATTGAATGATAAAACAGGATAATAGAGAACAAAGGAAAATGAATGAATAAATACACGACGATATAAGTACATAAGTAAATAAATAATGTTTTAAACACCTGCTTAACCAATGGCGATTCCATAAGAAAAGTACGACTGAACCTTGTGATGTCGCTCAGGGAGATGAATAGAAGATGAAACGAGAAAGATGTGAGGGGAGGCTTACTGAGTTTTGGAATCGGGGTGGGTCGGTCGAGGTTGAATATTATACAAATGAAAAAGGGTGTGGGGGAAAAAACGGAAAAGGTCGGCACTGGGTGTACAGGATTGTAAAATTGCAAGTCGTATAGGTGCAGAGTGAAGTGATTCACGCCACTTCGGGTGCTTGTCGCTTTTAAGTCTATTTCAAATATTGCAATCTGGAGCCGAGGCAAAGGAACGTGATGAGGGGATCCTGGACAGGGGACGATTGAAGCCGTAGCCAGCATGAGGGTGCTAACTGACTGAGTAGTGAAAGTGAAAATGTCGAAAAAGCGGAAAATTGAAGTAATGTAAAAAGAAGGAATGAAAACAGAAGATGGATCAGTTGATGATTCAAAGATCAGATAAAATCAAGTATTGAAAGAACAACCTCTCCCCACTTGAAGATGTAATGTCAATCTTCTTTGCAATATTTGGCTTTTCCGTGTACTACGTTAGCATAGTACATAAAGAAGGAACAGTTATGGCCGATATATGTATATATATATATATATATATATATATATATATATATATATATATATATATATATATATATATATATATATATATATGTATATATATATATATATGTATATATATATATATATATATTTATATATATATATATATATATATATATATATATATATATATATATATATATATATCTATATATATCATCTAGTATATAAGGAGAACAATAATGAATATAAGTACATTTGAAACCCTTTTTGAGTGAAACAGAATGTACAATTTGTAATGAACCATTGAAAAAAAAAAGCTCCACACACACACACACACACACACATACACACACACACACATATATATATATACGCTGAATCGGTGAAATTGCTTAATTGACAGAGTTGTTACCCTTTTTTACTAAAATAAAGGAACGTAATTTTTAATTCAATTTTAAGTTTAGTCTAAACACCGATATAAAACAACAATTTTTTTACAATCAAAAGTTTATTCAATCAAAATGAAATCAAGTTTTTTTTGAAAAAAAAAAAAAGGAAAAAGTGAATTCCAGTAAATAGGCAATTTCACTGATTTGGCATAATATTCCCCCCCCCTCTAAAACAGATCTCATCTGATCCGGCATGGACCCTTTGGATATACCCGCTAAAAGTTCTTTCTTGAATTTGCCGCAAGGTACGTGGTCGGGAGATTTGCAGAATGGATTTGCTGGTCCACCCGCCCCCCCAAGTACTCAGTATGATCAATATCTTGTGTGTCAGGGAAGGCTGAAGAAACATGGTATAGTTTTTTTCGTCTTCTTGACATTCGTGCAGTGTCAGGGCGAATTTTTCTATTGAGAGTTGCCACAGCCACCGTTTGAGACTATTGTGGTGAAGGGCTGTGTCTGGTCATCGACAATGATGAGGTGAGTTGTACGTTAAAAAGTCCCTTCAACATTTATAGTGTTTCCAAGCAGAACATTGCCAAAACCATTGATGCCCATACTGTTTTGTTATCTTTCTGTTGTGAATATTGGTGCTATTGCTTTCCTAGAATAACGTCACACACGTACCCTGTTGTCTACTTCATTCGAGAAAAAGCAAGATTTTTCAGACCAAAATATTTCAATCCATCTATTCAATGACTGGTTCCGATACTCTCTGGTCCACTGAAGACAATTTCGGCGATTGGTATCGATTAACTAGGTTATCCTGACTGGCTCACCATTAGTCGGTTCCATACGCAACAAGAATCTTTTTGTGTTGTGTTGCATTCTTTTTCTCTCCTTGATTAGAGCTACTTGTACCACAGTATCAATTCTGTTGACGCTTACTTGTCTTGTCGATGGTTGGTGATTTCCCATCCATTGAATATTGACGATGGATATTCACCACAACTAAACTTGAGCATCCCATATTCCAAGCTGTTTCTAAAATATTCTGACGTAGACCCCTACCCAACATTCAGCTTTTATCAAAGTCACTCTAACCTTCCTTTTCTATAATTTCAGCATTCAATATGTCAACATGAAGTATCCGAGGCCGGCTTAGCTCATTATACATCTCTGACCCTGATATGCACAGTTGGAATGAGAGAGTGGCTGTCTATTCTCGCCACTTGTGTCTGATCATAATCTTTTGGCTCATCGGTGTATTATGACAAAAATTGCAATACTTTTACCAGTTGGTTCGTTTGCAATGCACTTTAAGAAGTTATCAGGCATGAATAGATTTCTATAACAGGTATACCTTCTTTCTTCTTCCGACTATTTTTTCTATTATCTACCTATCTTTGCTTTTGACAAGGCATCAGAGCATATATATATATATATATATATATATATATATATATATATATATATATATATATATATATATATATATATATAAATAGATAAATATATATATATATATATATATATATATATATATATATATATATATATATATATATATATATATGCCTTGTCTGGTAACTAAGTAAGTTTTTCCCTGTCTGCAGAGATTTGGCTTAGACGTAAATTGATTAATCAATGAGGAAACAAAGATTCATTATCTTTGAACCATTGTACACAAAGATGAGTGAATGAAATGAAATCCAAGTAAACAAGCATTATATACATATATATATATATATATATATATATATATATATATACATACATACATACATACATACATACATACATATATATATATATATATATATATAAAAGTATATGTGTGTGTGCATATATATATATATATATATATATATATATATATATATATATATATGCACACACACACACACATATGTATATATATGTATGACATCTCAAGAAAATGTAAGCACATTATGGTTATCTGTTTCTTACCTGAAAGTTAATCAAACTCTTCCATAAGAAAGAATAAGATTATTATAACGTTGCCCATTTTCTGGCTTCACAGGCGTCGAATAATCTGTCGTTTGAGAATAAACAATGCAACTTCCTTACCAAATGAAGAATCATGATGATAAGAGCTAAAAGACAATGGAAATTTCCTGATGAATTGTCAATCAACATTTAGGCTAATTATGCCTAATCCCAGATGATAATGACCGAAGCCGAAAAGCATTTATTAAAAAGTTTATCAAACCCCTTCACCTACTCTGTACTATTTTTCATTCTCCTCCACTAAGCAACTCACACTTATCTATATTTTAAAGATATTACCCACACTCCTAACTCCCTTGTAATGCAATCATTAGACCGAATAAAAGTTTTCATATATTTTTCTTTCGATGTATGCTACCTGTAGTAGCAGATTACATACAAAGTTAATGAATATGCTTTTAAAAATCGGTTCATCGCTGAATTGATTTGGATACATGCACAATAATTCGTTAAGCATTTATCATTCAGACGGAATGTAGATGAAAATTACATTTAGAAGATGAAGAGAAAAACTCAAGATATAGGTGTTACACCTCAATTTTTCTTTCAATTATTCCCTGGGCGTTGTTTGATGCATTTCGACGGGGGCCAGCCATCTTCCTCAGAGAAAATATATTTTTAGGTGGTTCACAGAGAAAAAAATGCTGTTTACATGTTCGATGGTGCGTCGGAATGCATCTAACTACACCGACGGACTAATTTAAAAATTTTGAGATGTAAAACCAATCACTTGAATTTTTCTCTCCACTTACTAACTTCCATTTTCATCTACGTATGTATGTGTGTAGAGGAGATCGGGCTAGTTGGACACAGGGGCAGGTTGAATCACTTATTTCAATCTTTGTTTCCACTGCTTGATAGAGCAGCTATATTTTTTTTTACAAAGTTTGAGTCGTGAGCACAAATAGTTTTGCATAAAAAATGTTTCTTGCCCTGGTGAGAAACTTCTCAGCTTTGACAAACGAGTGCTTAATTTTTTTCCTTATTGTGAAATTTATGTTAGTGCAGTTTGTATCTATGAGAGATGGTAATAAACTGTACCTACACCAAGTATTTTGAGTCAGTATTTATGCCTGGTTCTACATTTTATATCTATCTATTATAACAATATATTCATCGATCTGTACCTAAGAGCAAGAGGACTATTTGCCCAATCTGATTGTGCCATATAGTGAATATCTAAATATAATATGATAAGCTCAACTATTGTATTTTACTTCAGGATTTATCATTATTTATAGGTAAAGCATTCTTTAAGTATATCGGTTAGTGAGTCCAAATTTATTCCGGGATTTTGAATGCTTCTGTAAATGCTTTTGTGAGATGAACGGAACACAGTTTTTCTATTATTTCCCTTCACGATATTTGGCCTTGTGGTGTACTACGCGAAACAAAGTAATGAGAAATAGCGTGATAAAGTGTGATAAATAGATAAATAGATAGACAATAAAATACTGTGACACTTACGTATATTTGCAATTGTAAATAGATATATGTCTACCGATTGTCACTAAGCATGTATGCGCGTGTTAGAAACTGAGCATTTGAATCCATTGTCTTCAGAGACAGAATAAAATAACTTACTGAAAATGAAACGAAGAGATCTGAAGAAAAAAAAATGAATTGCCCGTGTGCTTTTAAAATGGAATAAATATAAGTAACGATGCCTATTGACCAATCTATTGACATAAATCTCTGGTATATTATCTACATATGGTAGAATTTTGAAAAGATATGCGCATACACACACGCTCACATGTATAAATCACGCTACACAACACGCATGCACGCGTGCGCACACATACACACACACACACACTCACACATACGTCTTATATTTATGGATGCCAACATATTTATGGATGTCGGTGCACATGTTAAATAATCCATTTATTTGCAAAGCCGCTGTTGGGTTGAACCTTTATTGAACTACAACTCAAACATGCGCTCACTGGAGGTCAAATGGAAAATTCAATCTCTCAATGTATCTCTCTCTCTCTTTCTCTCTCTCTCCCTCTCTCACTCTCTTTATATATATATATATATATATATATATATATATATGTTTGTGCATGTATATTTTAAAATCTATACATGAATGTGCGCTTACAAAGTGCACTGGGTTGAAATGCATCTAAACATATTCAATTTTTTCAATATCAGAAAATATCAGACGATTGAATGAAAGATAATCTTCAACAAACCGAATACTTAGAACTATCTAACCATTTTTAGTATGCCTTTGGTCCTGAATAAAATGAAGTATTCCCACAGAAATATAATCAAATGTATAATCTCTCAGAAAAAGAAACCCTGAAATATTTTGATCACTAATTAAATGAGAAAATAGAATTGTCACTAGGATTGGCAAAAGGCATTTCAGAAGAAAGAAGTTATGAAATTATATGGCATACAATTGGAAAAAGGAATCTATTTTACTTCTGTATCTACAACTTCTTTCACCTTCCCCCTCCCTCTGTACGTCCGTCTGTCTGTCTGTTTGTCTGTCTGTCACTCTCTTTCTATATATGTATACATATATATAGAGAGAGAGAGACAGACTGACTGACAGACAGGGGAATAGAGAGAAAAAAGGTGAGAAAGAGAGGTGATAGTGAAAAGATTGAGATATCATTTATCAGATAGATATTAACAGACTGAGAAAAGGAAAAAAGAAAGAAAGAACGAAATGAAGAATGAAGAAAGAAAGAAACGAGATTCGAGAAAGGAAGAAAAAATCAAGTTTGGAAAGAACCTGGCAAAAAATAAAGAAAGACCAGGAAAAGAAACTGAACTGAACAATCGCTACCTGTGGTTAATTCCTACTTATTTTCCTCATCTCTGCTGCTTATTTTTTCACATTACTAGTCGGAATTAACCACACACATAATTTGAAAATTCATGCAAGAATCAACAAAACAATGTTGGGAAGGGAGAAATCACACAAAAACGAAGGATGGGAGGAGAGAAATCTCAGAGAATAAAAAAAAAAAAAAAAACGAGAAAAAGGCAACTCATCAGAGCAATAAAAAAGATGGCGACAAAAATCGGAAGATGATATCTATTTGAGAGCGAAAAAGTTGTTAATTACGAACAGATACAAGCGATTACGAGTTGTCACTTCGGGATTGTTTGGGTGACACCGTTACGACAGTCTGGGCTGGGCGTGGTAGATACGGCGTCGAATATGGCACTAAAGAAAGGGGTCCGGGGTTCTGAAGAGTCCGTAGATCTGAAGGGGTCTGGGGGTTTTGAGGGGTATGGACTGTTGACGCGGCTTGAGACCGAGAGGACAATCGACACAAAAGACAAAAGAGAGAATTGTCATCGGCTTTTTGTGTTTGCTTGTTCAGCTTTAGATATCTTGTCATTTTGGAGGAGGGAGGAGGGAGGAGGGAGGAGGGAGAGGAGGAAGTAGAAGAATCGGATCGCCATTGAGCAGTGGTTATCCAAGATGTCTCGAAAATCTTTGTGTCAAGCGAGGCCAAGTTTTGTAAATACGGGTTTGCACGCTATTCGAGAGTAGAGGGTTACTACATAACTTTTCGTAAGCTGAAATTGGGTGAAAAGGAGAAATAGTCACGAATTATACATGTATGAATGTGTTTTATTCTTTCCTTATTGTTATACAATGACAGATGAGTTGATTTAACTTCTAATTAGACTGAATGGTGTGCAGTAGACCTTGACCACATGCCCAGTTTTGAAACACCGGGAAAATTCTACCATTGTATAATCCAAAGGTAAAACTACTTTGACCTCAATCGGTCGATAAATAACGAAATTATTACAAATTTTCAATAAAGAGTTTGTTTTTATTTACTCCAAGTAAAAACTTTTATTATAACTTTTGTCTTGTGAGATATAGGTATTCACGTCTCTATAAACATTTACACGTGTATATATACACACACACACACACACTCATACAAACACAAACACGTGCACACACGTATATACATTGTTGATTATTGAGATAGACAGTTTTTAAAACATTTCTTTCTTGGGTAAATCTGTAAATGTATTTAGAGATCTGTCTTTCTTGATGTGACAGAAAAAGAGAAAAAAATCTCTGCAAGTGTGCGCACTGAGGTGTGTGTGTGTGCTGTGGTGATACGCGTTGGTATGTACATTACACCGTTTGCAAATTTGCTTATCTAGCAGAATTTACTTTTTTTCGATCAAATTAAAATAAGTATTTATTTATTTCATTTGAAGAAAGTTTGATTTTGCTTTTGTTACATAAACTTTTGTGCGTGAAAAATAGTTTTCAATATTCTAGTTTTGATCGAACAAACTTTAGATCGAATTAAAATTACGTATTTATTTACGTAATCCTAAAATGAAAGGTGAATAACCAATACATCCTACCGATAATCACCAAATGAACTGAAACATGGAACCCCAATGAAAGGGTTTACTCTCAGACTAAGAACAATACCAAGTGCATGTGAAAGAATAATGTTCAACTTCCCATGGAGAGATCATAAGAAAGCACAGTATACCAGAGAAAAGGCAAGATTCGAGATATCTTAGAAATCGTTGGAAAACTCAAATAGCGATGGTCTGGACAGGTTGCAAGAATGTCAGACGACCACTGAACGTTACGACTCAAAACGTGGATCCCCAGAGATCATTTGCAAAACTGTGGCCTACAGAAAGTAAAATGGCGTAGAGAACTTGATAAATTCTGAAAGTACTGGTTCTGCGACGTCCATGATAAAGAGGTATGGCGATTATTGGGGAAGGTATATGACCAAGGCCAAACGCTAACTGAATAAGGATGATTATGATAATGATTTATTTATTTTTCGTGTAAAAAATTAGATTCAACTGTGATTGTATAAACTTTTGATAGTAAAAGAAATTGTAGTTGATTTGGCATGATTAAATAAACTATCGTTCAAATCGAAATGAGGTATTTGATTTTTGTGAAAAAAAAAAGAAGTAAAAACTTCTCCAATTTGACAATTTCGCTGGTCTGGGGTAACATATATATAGCTCCTATATATATATATATATATATATATATATATATATATATATATATATATATATGTTTTCTATATTTTTATAAATGTTTCTTCATGGAAGACAGATCGAGTACTCTTCACACATCCGCTTCACATTGGGCATGCGCAAACCCTTTCTTCTTCGTTGACTTATCTCGTCATCTTTACCGGAAGAAGAAGAAAAAAAGCAAGGAACAGGTACGTTGTTGATGACAGACTGTAGGGAGGGTGATAGACAGTAAACCGATGTTGAAAAGAATGATGTAGTCGTAAGGGTAGATGGGATATGATAATGAAAATCTTATAAATGGTTTGAAATGGCATACAGACAAATGGTTTGACAAGGATTTCAAACGACTGTTTTATTCTTGTATCTTGATTAACTGACAGATGATTGCACCGTGTGAGAAGAGTGACAAAATAGAGGATTTGGAACGGAATCCTATCAAAGGAAATTAAGAAAGAAAAAAGATCCATAAAGAGAAAAGAGGAAGAAAAAATCTCAATAATACATTAATACCGAGGATATAGAAGAAGACTGGTATAATTAAGCCTTGATTTACTTTGGTTAAATGATATACTCATACAGCTATAAGAAAAATCGAAATTGTGAGTCGATCACTACGATATACTTATGCCATCAAAAGTGCAATAATAATAATAATAATAATAATAATAATAATAATAATGATGATGATGTTGATAATAATTATAATAGTAAGGAGAAGAAGATGATGATGATGATAATGATGATGAAGAAGAAGAAGAAGAAGAAGAAGAAGAAGAAGAAGAAGAAGAAGAAGAAGAAAAAGAACAACAAGGACCGTTATTGATAACAAGACAGAAAATTCGATAAACCCAGCTATGAAAAAAGTATATGCAAAATAATTGATCTATACAATGCATATATTCGACCGTCAATCATATCAGTGAATGCAGTAAGTATGTTTGCTTCTTTCTTTTCTTCTTTCTTTCTTTCTTGATTTTAATCTACTTATTGTCTTTTTCCAGTCACTCTTCATTGTTTTGTCTTTCATTATCACTTTCTTTCTATCCTTCCCCCCTCCCCAGGTTTCTTCACTTTCTTCAAATATCGTCTTATTCTCTTGATATTTTAATGGTTTTCCCTTCCAAATCTGAAGAGTGCATTAAATGACACTTCCGGCAAAGAGGACCCTCCACCTCTTTTGTCGATGGACACTTCTCATAGTTTCCTTTTATCATTTCTGGAAATCTCGTACAAACGTGACCATGACGTGCGATAATTCCCGCTCTTTTACGTCACTCAGACAAAAGACAGAATGCGATTCATTCATTTCATTTGATGACAGCAAAAAGGGTTTCTTCGATGAATCATTCGGATCTAATCTTTGTTGTTTCGATCTTTACACTTCAACCGGCGTTCTCTCCGACCTTCCACAGTCAGGCCAGAACATAGCGGGACCAGAACATAGTGAAGCCAGGTGGGCCAGTTGGCATTGTTCTATAATTTTGGGGGTGGTTTGCTCCTGAATGAAAGGGCAAAAGGACCCTTTCGTGGAGTAAATCGAGGGTGAACATTTTGTCCAAAATGATAATATAAAGAAGACTTATAAGAGTGTTTGCTTCTTACTACAGTACTGCCGTATGATGAAATGACGCCACCTTCGGTGCTTGTCGCCTCTAAATCTATCAGACATATCAAAAGAAAAATATCTTGACGAACTCCGAGACGAGGTGAAACTTGTGGTATGTGAAGTCCAGGCAGGGACAGCTGGCGTGGTGGCCAGTCTAAGGGCACTTACTATCACGATACTTTACTTAATTGTCTTATATACCCCTTAAAGAAAATTGCTTGTTATTAACTTTAAAAAAAAAAATCTTTGTAGTTATTTTATTCTGCTACTTGTAAGAACATTATATTCGACACACACACACACACATATATATATATATATATATATATATATATATATATATATATATATATATATGAAACATTGTAATAATACAAAAACAATTACAACTCTTCAGTGTGGCTATAGACTACCCAACAACCAGTACCACGAGGCAGGATCGAAACATCCTCTTCCAGCCCAAAGGTAGTCATCTTACCCCTGCCCAATGCGGAAGTAAACAGTCAGTATCTGTATCTGATATCTATTCGCCTGTCTTTGCATTTTCGTCTTTTTTGTACTTTTTCTGTCTGTAGCTTTCTCCTTCCTTACCGTTTAATTTATGCTTCTCATGAAAACTAAACAACCAAACAAAAAAACAAAAAAAAGAACAACGAAGTGGCTACTCGTTGGAAAAAAACCACGAAATAATTACAATGATTCATCTGAAAGATTCAGGCTGTACAAAGAAAAGTGATATATCGCATAGTCTGAAATGTATTAATAAAAACAACAAAGATAAGGATATTTGCTTGGATAAATCATGGGATAATTACGATTTTCATCAGAAACTCAGGCAACACGATATTTATTATGTCTATATATTGTAAATGCTGAATTGGAAATGTTATGCAATCGTGATTGGCATATCATTTAAAGTATGAGTCTAAAAGGTATCTCCTTGCCGTCTTCATACAGTGCATTGAAAAGTATGGGGATATGAATTGTCCTTGGTCGGGGATTTGGACCGGTGTTACTTGTAGAATATGGTTGTAATATTTATAACGAGTGTGCATAGCAGATGATTTTACTTGCGTTGCAAATCAGGAAGAAAGGGATTGTAAGAGGTCAAGAAATAATTTCAAGTATTACTGAGACAATAGAGATATAATACCTGTAATGCAAAAGAATTATTGAAGATTTTACTATAGAAATGCATTGAAAGTAAGGAAAAATGGATTTGCCGTGGCCATGAATTATTGTCAGCTGACAGGAATAGCTATTATATGTATAATTTATGTAGATTATCATCTTTATCTTGGTTGTTTTTATAACATCTATGGGAGATTTTGAAATCAAGTATCGTATTCTTCCACATACCTCCATGGAATCAAATAGTTATTTGCAATACTGAAGACTAAACAGCTTCAACTCCGGATTAGAAATAATAATGAGAAAAATGATGGTCCAAATATTGTATAGTGAAATGAAAATGCTCCATTCAAAGAGTCTGAACTTATGCAGAATGGATACTTCATCACAAAATCTTCAATGAATGAAAAAAAAAACAAAAAAAAAACAAGACCCCCCACAAAAAAAAAACAAAAGCAAAAACAAACACTACCATGAAGAAAATATCCCGATTAATGAAAATTCTTCACTTCAGAACTCCCGAAAACAATTTAGTGAGAGATTGTTCAAACCGAGGCAGATATATGCAAATGGTAAAAATTCCCTGAATCAATTCCCGACGTGGCAATAGATAAGTATTGAAAGGAACCCGGATCAAGATATATAGCATAGAGGAAATGCTTGCAGAGTTTGAAAGCTCTAACTCTCCACGCAAAGCTATTGGACTATCAGAAAATGACGTCATAGAAGAAGATTGATGTGACACTACCTGTATCAGAACAGAGAACACCGGCATGTAAGGAGGAACCAAAGTAAGAATACACACATATAATAATTAGCTATGTACAGATGTCTTCTGTCACGCTAAGGGACGCAACTGATGTAATAAAATAGAATGGCATTCATATTATAATGAAAAAAATAGAAAACAAAACATCAAACAAAAAGTGAGTACAAGTACAAATATGTGTAAAATCCGTACACGCTATCTCATTTTATCTTTAACTTTAATGATGTGCTTAAAATTCTGAATTTAAACAATGAAAAAAAATATAAAAAACTAATGAAAAGAAAAAAATAGAGATAAAAATTCGTTTCAAGTTAACATAAGGCTATTCTCCAAGCTCATTGCAATGGGGATATCTACTCTATCAACATAAAAACGCAATGTGTATTCTCATTTTTATAAATGCCGTCAATTTTGACAGCACAGGTAAAAACAGTAAATTAATAAACACCATTACTTTACTAATATTTCACCGACAACAAAAAGATATCTAAATGACAAATATTGGTAACTCAAGTCCAATCTTTCGCCGGTGGGAACTGCCAAGTATGGTAAAAATTTAACGATCAATTTTTCAGCTAAATATTTAACAGTAAAGGAGGAATATGGAGTCGATTGTTTTGAATATTTTCCTTGTTCCATATTGGGTCTACTTTCTGAGCGCTTGTAGAACCAAATACAATTTTCAAAGCAGTGGTGGATTAAGACAGGTGTATATTTTTAAGGACTTAATCTACGGCTTCTTATATCAATAGCGATCAGTGTGTCAAGGGGCGGAATTATTATTAAATTCTGCAAACGATGGTGTCTACTTATATCCCGCAAGAACAGAAAGTCAGAGATATATTTGATAAGGATTTGGTTAAAAATGATCAAGTGGGACTGTTATGCTTATTAGAAACTGCCAACCACAACTGTCAACAGACCAATCAAAATAGGTTTCTTCAGTTTTCGAGATGTTCTGTCTGTCTGTGTATCTAACTGTTTGTCTGTCTGTCTACCTGGCTGGCTATGTATGTATGTATCAAGGGGACTAACAGCACCAATTGAGCTACAAGGCTGACATTTTCAACATGGACTCTCTATTTTGTTTGGAAGAAAAAAAGAACCATTTCGATTTGGTTTTTTTTTGAAAACCTTCTTTTTCTGAGCTTTTAGTTGGAGTTTCAATCTCCAATGTAAGATTATACCAAATCGATACTTTAGTTCGTGTCCAGGAATATAAATGTTTTTTTGTTTATTTTTTTTCAATTCAGACATTTTGTACGTGATCACAGCCCTACAAAAGGCCAGAGAAGTAACTTTGATCACCTCCCTTTTCCATTTTTTTAATCGATCACCCCCAACACAGCATGCAACCTGAAGGCGCTTGTCATGTGACGGTTTCACTTGAGTGAGTAACCAGACCTGTTTCTTTCTACTAATCTATTTTGTTTCCGCCAAGAGTTCACTGGGTAACAAATATAGGAATCACGTAATTGGTTAAACAAGTGCTTTCGGCTGGCTGACTGGCCATTTTCAAGATTAGAAAAAAAAAAAATACGTCAGACTTTCATTGACGTTGAAAAAAAAATTGGGGCTTTAGCATTTCACCGTTAGGATGAGGTCAGTTGCACAAGTATGGGAGGAGTGCAGACGGGGGTGGGGTGGAGACGGCGTTTCCATACATTTCAGGGAAGGAGGGGTGATGTTCCGTCACTAGGTACTACTAAAATCCTCCATTTGAACAATACACTGGCGAGAAAATCACATATACATGTCTAAATACTAATTCGATTTGGCCTTGAAACGTCTTTGATATTGGTTGAATTTCAAGCTTTTCCTGGGCAATTCGATTCCTTTTCAACTCGAATGTAGACAGCCCTATGTTCCTTCATATTTTTTTTGCATTATGCCACCTCTCGTAAGTGAGACAGTTTCTGAAGTGAGTGTGTGCATTTGAGCGAAGGCGTTTATATTAGGTGTGCACAAAAGTTTGCAGCTTAGAAACACTTTCCATCTGTATATTCAGACTCTAATTTTCAAAAAAGAGTACCAGGAACTTCTGCACATTCTCTCTCTATATATCTATATCTATATCTATATCTATATCTATCTATCTATCTATCTATCTATCTATCTATATATATATATATATATATATATATATATATATATATATATATATGTGCATTTGTGCGTTTGTGCGTGTGTGTTGTGTGTACGTGTTGTGTGTGTGTGTTGTGTGCGTGTTGTGTGTGTGTGTGTAGCACCTGTTAGGAATGGTCAAAGAATAGGAGGACAGATATATAGAGAGAGGAACGGAAAGAAAATTGATTTTCAAGTGATTAAGTGATCTTAAAATAGTTATATCAGAAGGTATCGCACGTATATACTTGAAAAGTATACTGCGAATGAAATGGAAATTGTTAAGTGGAAAAAAGAAGCGATTGGTGTGTTTAGATGTAGAAATTGACAAGTATAAACAAATGATATTGTTTGGTCTATGTTGTCCTTTGGATCAGGAATATGCAGTTTCTAATTATGAACCACATTGAAAAGAAGATTTATAATCAAAGTATGAAAATAAACAAATCTTGTCCGAAAGTTGGATTGTGCGATTGGAATCATGTGACCTGTTGACACATAGTGATAATAATGTCGTATTGTAAAAATCAACGAGTCATCAATACCATAAGTATAGATATTGATTATGAATTGCGTTATATTATATTTTAAATGATTTTCTGTCATCACATGGTGAATGCATCGTTTGTCTAGACAACGTAAATAGAATAAACAACTGAGGCTGCAGTAGGAATCGAACCTGCAACCGATAGGGTAAGTGCTTCAACGTAGCGTTGATCTTACTATTGATTTAAACGGCTGTCAGTAATACAGAGGCCTAATAACTGCTTCTAGTCCAAATTCTCATTCTGTTTATTCACGGTCCATATCTACTCTACTTGTTTCTTCCAACGCAGACGATGATATCATTAAGAAATTGAACAACCGACTTGAACATTGTCTGACATAGATACATTAGGTAAAAAAGAAAAGAAGAAAAATGATGGAAGATTATAAAACGTTCTTTTGAAATGAGAAATCTCCATCAATGCATTGAAAGAGGCCAGATGAATTAAACTGCTCTCAAATTTAATATGATTAGGGCCTTTATTTCTTCATTGCGACCGATTATGAAAAGACTTCCTCCATAGGCTGAAGACACCAGTGACTACCAACAGATTAAGAACCTACCGACTATTAAAAGCGAAGAAATGAGGTAAGTATACGACACAATCTTCCTTTATCGTCATCTTCATTACGTAAAACAAACATACACACACACACACACATATATATGTATATATATGTGTGTGTGGATGTGATAGAGACAGAGAGAGAGAGAGAGTTAGAAAGAAAGAAAGAAAGAAAGAAAGAGACAGAGCGAAGAGGTGGGTTGGAGAAGAAGAGAGAGAGAGAGAGAGAAGAAGAAGAGAGAGAGAGAGAGAAAAAGAGAGAGAGAGTGCATGTTTGTGTTACGTTGTGAGGATAGTGAAGATAGATTCTGTTATATACTCGTATACTAAGACAAATCTATTAAATATCAAATATATTTTGCTCCAGTATTTACAGGATATATACAACTTAGTTTGAAACAGGACCAGAATAGTGTGGAACCAAGTGAGGATTGAACCCATTACCGTAGTAATGGTTAGTATCACAAGCTTGGTACCAATTACGACTCAGATTGTTAAACCATGGATTTCATGAAATTACTGTAACCTTTGGTTAATAATCTTAATCATTTCATTGCAGAAGTAGAAAGGGAAGTTTAGAGAAAGGGTGACATAAATGAGGAAATGGAATAATTACTAGAAAGTAACTGCCATATTTACAAAACAGCAGAACGATTATGTAACTTGTGAGTGCGTAAGTTTGCGTGGGGGGCGTACGTGGGTGATTGTGTGTGGGTCAGTCTCTTCTAATTTCTCTGTTTCTCTTCTTGACCAAATTTCATCTCCAAACTTCCAGTCACTGGTTCATACACGTCTCGGTTTCAATTGCGTGAATCCTTGTAAATCACAATTCCGATTGACTTTTCATGACCATTCCCTCGGTAAGATGTATGTCCATCAAGAGAGATATCCCCCACCATAATCACCCAGCTTAGAATGTACTCAATTAGCTGCTAATGAAAAATTTTCCACTCTCTTCGCTCATACGAATGACCTTCTACTTGCGAGGCAGACGTACTAACCATTACACTATCCGAGCGGACACTGTTGGTTTGATACGCTGCAGTTTAAAAGCAGAAACGAAGAATCCGTTGGAGAAGCAACAAAAATCTCAATAACTAAAACTCCTAATCGCTAAACAGAAAACAAAAAGCAAACATTGAAAAAGAATGAAATAAAGATGCGAAAAAACAAAAAAATGAAATCAAAATAGAAGAAGAAAAAAAAAACATGCATAGAAAAATTGTTTTTGGATTTCGCCTCGAAAGATTCCTAATCCTTGCATCGTTCTTATAGAAGAAGCCGCAAAATTGTTGGTTTCGCATCATTTTAAAAGAATCTTGACGTCTTCTGCCTTTTCCATGTCGTCTTCTTTCATCTCATTTTATAAATAACGAAAGCAGAACAAGAAGAAATCCATCTCTATGTTGACATATATATATATATATATATATATATATATATTTCTATTTCGCATTTCCTATCGGTATATATATACACACATATATATATATATATATATATATATATATATATATATATATATATATATATATATATATATATATATACATATATATGTCCCCCCCTTCTTTCTCCTTTCTTTCTTTTTCTCGGTCTCTTCTTTGTCTCGCTTTTCCGTCTTTCTTTCTATTATTGATTCTACCATTCATTTTTTTTCTTTCTTCATTCCGATCATTCTTTCTTCCTATTATTTTCCTTTTTTCTTTCTTTTTTTCTTCTTAATATGTAGAGATATTTGTATTTTCTATCTTTATATCTCTCATTCTTTTTTTTCGATTTTTCCCTCTTCTCTTAAACTCGTCTTCTTGGTCTCTCCTTTCTCTCTCTCTTTCGACAATTTTTTCTTTTGTTCCACTATTTTTTCTCTTTCTTTTTTCTCCCTCCCTATCTTTCTTACTTCCCTTTTCTTTCTCTCTTTCACCTTTTGAGCCATTCATATTTTCCTTCTTTCTTTCTAGTTTTTTTCTTTTTCTTTCTTTATTTCTAAGTGACACTCTTTCTTTCTACAGTTATGTCTTCCTTCCTAACACTCCTTCCTTCGTTCTTGCTACCATTATTCCTTTCCCTTTTTCTTCCTCTCTTTTCACTTCTCTTCTTTCTTTCCTTCTTTCTTTTTGAATGTTTTTTTTCTTTCTTTCTTTCTTTCTTTCTTCCTTTCTTTCTTCCTTCCTTTCTTTCTCAGTTTGATATCTCTTTCTCATCATATTGTCTTTCTTCTCCTTCTACCTTTGCTTCCAGTCATGTTGTTACCTTTTTCTTTCTGTCCTTCCAACACTTTTATCATACGATCATTCTCCCTTTCTCACCCTTTCCCTCTCTCACCCTCTCCCACTTTCACCCTCTCACTTTTTCTTCTTACCTTTTTTTCCTTCTTATCTCTCTTTTTCTCTCTCAGCAGACACATGCGACTGTATCTAAAGAAGAAAGAAATAACAAAAATTGGAAGAAAACAAATAACATTTTCAAAATCGACCTTATCTCAAAAAACTTAATTTCTCCTGTAACTTGAACACGAAATCCTTTTTTTGCTCTTATCATAAAATAGAAATAACAATAATGCTCTCATTCATTTTTAAAAAATCTATTTTATGTATTTGTACGTACACTCCAGAAGGGTGTGGTGGTCGGCACTGGTGACTGAGTTGCAATAAGTCTCCTGAAAACTCGCCTCGGTATCCTCACTGGTGTAGAGTAACAACAAATATCCTCAACTTGAATTATTTTATTAATCTTTCCTCCAAAAGAAATCAGTGCTGAGATCCAAGTTATTGAAAGTCTTCACTTATCTACTGAATTTTCCTTTCTATTGTTGCTTATTCTGGTAGAGTGGCTTCCTCCTCCTCTTCTTCTTCTTCTTCTTCTTCTTCTTCTTCTTCTTCTTCTTCTTCTTCTTCTTCTTCTTCTTCTTCTTCTTCTTCTTCTTCTTCTTCTTCTTGCTTTTATTCATCTATTCTTCTTCTACCTCTTTTGTTTCTTCATCTCTTTCTTTCTACTCGTCCTTTTTCTCTTTTTGTTGCTTTTGTTCATCTCTTCTTCTTATTCTGTCTTTTTGTCATTTTTAATTCTTCTTCACGTCTATTTTCTTTCCGTCTCTTTTTCGTCTTCGACTTTTCTTCTAATTCTCACATTTTCATTCCTTCTCCTTGACCACTCTTTTTCCAAAGCCTCAACCCGTTATTTCTTCTTTTTCTTTCCTTTTCCTTGTTTCATTCCCCCCTTCTCCTTTTACAGACTTCTTGTCTATTTGTTAAGCAATCATTCCTTCTTTCATTTTTCTTTTTGAGTTATTCACATTTTTCATTCTTCTTTTCTTCTTTTCTTTTTGGACACTCTCCCTTCATTTTTATTTCTTTTCAAAAATCATGGCTAAGGAGCAATCTCTAGTTCAGGTCGGAGGCTGGAATTGACTTTTTTGTACCACCGTAACAACAAGAACGATCTTCACCTATTTTAAGGGAGTGAACTCTTCACTTTTCATCCGTCCCGTCATGTTTAACGAAATCTATATATAAAATTAACATCACCCTATCATGATGTTACATTGCAACTAAGCGAATGTTAGGCAGCTCTCTTACCAACTTAGCTAAACTGACGAGTCTTAGATATTCCGAATCTGTTCATTATATATGCAATAGATACAATATTTTCCCCTGTGAATTATTCACGTTCGGCAACCAATTGACTTTCTAAGTTGTGCGATTCGGGAAGAGGTATTCATTTGATGGACTTGCATCCCGCCAAGGCAGTTGGTATAAAAAAACAAAAAAACTTTAAGGAATAATGTCCCAGTCTCAACCATATTCAAGACTTGCAGAGATCACTAAGTTCACTCATGAAACCTTAACCGGTACTTCATCACCGACTGGTTATACTCCACTATGAGTTGTCTCTTAAGAGACGCTTTACCTTTTCATCTAAGTATTTTGTTGAATGTCTGGTATTTTTGAGACAAAGTATTATATGACACACACCAGGGATTGGGCTCTTTATTAACGATTTGAGAATATGATAGACAACAGAAATTAGAGAATCTGGTTAACTGAATAAATAGAAGACCAAAATGATGCAATGTTCATCGAAATATTTTTAATTAGTTTTGGTTTCAGGTAGCAGTTTGCTAATAAGATTTCTTTTATCTGATGTCTGTTATTTCTTTTTTTTATTAGTTTAGATTTCACGGATTTTAATTCGTTAAGTCTCCAGCCTCTGCTGTCTATCGTATTACACTTTACCTAAAATGCTAGCCATTCTAAATGATATCTAAACATTCTTTAAGAATCTCTGGGTGAAAACACTTGGCTAAAAATGCTAAACGTTCTGAATAATATCTTGACATTCTTTTAGAATTTCTGGGTGAAAACTCTCGGCTAAAAATGCTATACATTCTAAAAGATCCTAAGGTAAAGATCATTTGGCCAGATTAAAATAATATCGTTCCATATTTATCCAAAAATGGTAGACATTATATTGATTACATATTATTTTAGAATCTCAACAGCAGGGCTTTCCTAACTGCGTCACGATACTTAAATGTATAGCCGATAATCCCAAAATGCGTCTTGTAATCAAGTGTAATTGTGTATATCTTTCAAAAGATATCTCTCCTGAGTCAGTGGAACTGCTGTAATGTCAATATGTATTATACATACCTCACACAATTTGAGTAATGTATTGCAAACATTCTTTTTTTAGAGTGTTACCGACGCCAGAAAGTTAAGAAATCTCTGCTTGCGGTAGAAAGATACTTGGTTAAAAATGGTACTCATTCTATAGATTACCCAAACATTAGATAGATTACCGAAGTTTTGCACAATGTCAGCATTTTGTATCTCATTCATTTTTTTTCTATCGAGTTATTGCTCATCGTTATTAATATCAGAAAAAGCAAAAACTTGATAATTATCTCCCTTTTTATGAGCTCTTCTTTTCTTCTTA